>BCLG01001292.1:63108-81494 GCA_001602295.1 Zoysia matrella | reverse complement strand
TCGCGCGGGCGCGGGCGCTGGTGCCGTCGCACAGAGCGTCGGCCGAGCAGGGCGAGCCGGGCGCGGACTGAGCGCGTGCGGCACGGGAGCTGCGCGAGCCAGGCGGTGCGACAGCAGCGGCAAGCCGGACGCGGGCTCTACAGCCGGAGGCAGGAGCCCACGCAAACCAGAAGCAGCACGTGGCCACTACAGTCCGGGGCAGCGAGCTGGTTTTGCTGCGGATGCTGCTGCCATGCCTGACTTGTGAGCTGCTGATTTGAAGTTTTTTAAGGCTGTGCTGTTGCTTTGCTCAGGAGAAGGAAAAGGCCCGTGAGGGTGCTGTTGTGTGGCTTGCTTTGCCCAGGAGGAAAAGGCAGAGAAGAGGGAAGAGAAGGGGTCTGCTGGCTGTTGCTGCTGTGAAGATTATCGCTGCTGTAGTAGGGAGTGAAAAAGGGAGACAAGGGGAAGAAGCCTGGTCCAGTTCTGCTCGTGATTTATTGTCCTCGTTCCGGTAACAATGACAACTCCTGTGGATAATACTAATGCGAGTGGAAATGACTCATTGATTTCAAGGAGTGAGATGAAGAGTGAAATAAGGTGTATGATTCAGAAGTTTTTGGAAATGGGTTTGATTGGTTCCAAAGCAAGTGCGGGCTCTTTTGAACTGAAATTGGAGCTTATCCCAAATCATGTGAAGTTGGAGGGCAGCAAGAACTACTTGAGTTGGTCTAGACGAGTATGAGTGCTCTTAGGAGGAAAGGGAGTGGAGAATTATTTGGACAAGGACTGTGTTGAGCCTGCTGATAAGCTTAGCACAGAATGAAGGGTATGTCATGCTACAAACTCTATCATTGTAGCATGATTGTTGACGTCCATGACTCTATCAGTCAGTAAGATGGTGGAAGCAATGCGCACTGTTGCAATAATTTGGAAGACCTTAAGTAACATGTACTCTAGGAGGAAATGTGATGATGATGGAGATTCAGAATAAGGTAGATGTAGTGAAATAGGCAGGAAAGTCGGTTGAGCAGTATGCTAGTGAGCTTCAGTGCTTATGGGGAGAGTTGGATCACTATGCTCCTCTTCACATGCAGACTGATAAAGATACTGAGATTGTCAGAAGTGGGTGGAAGATAGAAGGGTGACTCAATTCTTAAAAAATCTTGATCCTGAATTTGAAAGTAGGAGAGTTGCTTTTTGTCGCTAAGAGAGCCTTCCTACCATGGATGAAGCAATTTCAGCCATGATCAATGAAGAAAGTAGGTTTCGATTAATGGGAGCTAGCAATCCTATAAAGTCAGCCTACACATCAGTTGATGAAAGAGAGTGTTACAACTGTGGGGAGAAAGGACACCTATAATTGTCCTCATCCAAAGGGCAATGGTGATCGGAGTAGGACTCGTGGAGGTCGTGGTAGTACTACCCGTGGGAATTATGGAGGAGGTCGTGGTGGTCGTGGAGGAGGTCGAGGTAGAGGATGTAGTAGTTCTCGGGCCAATGTGGCTACTACTAAGAAAACTCCATCTATTATTCAGACAGGAAGCAATAGGAGCAATTGCAGAAGGGCAAAGCTCCTACGAACTCCACTAGTACTTTGGTGACAGCAACAACTGATGACCACTTCGGTAACTTTGCCAACTACGCTCATATGGGCTAAGGTACTCAGACACAGGCACTTGCATCCTCATATAGGCATCATATAGGTTGGGTCCATAGAGTGTACACCATCTTTTAGCCTGTCATTAGTTTTGCATGTCCCTTCATTTTCAGTCAATCTTCTCTCTATTAGTTCAATCATTGATCAATTCAAGTGCATAGTTATATTTGATGAAAAATCTTGTGTCTTTTAGGAGAAGGGGACTAGGAGAAGGATTGAGACTGGAGTCAGGAGTAATGGGCTATGGTACATCAACCATGAGGAGTTAGCATTGGCAACAACTGAAGGAGGAGATGTGAGGGAAATTTTGCTACTCCATTGTCAGTTAGGGCATATCTTTTGAAAGCGTGAGACGGTTGTATCATGATGTCTTCAGGGGAGTGGACAAAGATAGACTTGTGTGTGATGCATGTGAACTTGGCAAGCATACAAGATCCACTTATATCGGTATTTGTCTTCATAGCTGTGAAACTTTTATGCTAATACACTCTGATATTTGAGGACCCTGTTCAGTTACATCTGTGAGTGGTTTTAAGTGGTTTGTCACTTTTATTAATTCCCACACCCGTATGACTTGGATTTATATGCTGAAGCACAAGAATGAAGTGATTCGATGCTTTCAAAACTTTCATAAATTAGTTACTAATCAGTTTAATGCAAAGGTTCGGATCATCCGCACTGATAATGGGACAACAGAGTATGTGAACAATGAATTTGTGTCATATACTTCAGATCAAGGGATTATTCATCAAACCACTTGTCCTGGTACCCCACCATAGAATGGTGTAGCTGAGAGGAAAAACCGACATTTACTGGAGGTAGTGAGGTCTTTTATGTTTCAGATGAATGTGCCTAAATAGTTGTGGAGTGAAGTGGTGATGACAGCGGCATATCTCATCAACCGTATGTCATCCAAGATACTGGGTATGAAATCACCTGCTGAGCTTTTATTTGGGTAGAGAGAGTTTAAAGTTCCACCTAGGGTGTTTGGATGTGTTTGCTTTGTGAGGGATCATCGGCCTTCTATATGAAAATTGGATCCTCAAGCTGTGAAGTGCATATTTGTTGGTTATGCCTCTACACAGAAGGGATACAAGTGTTGGAACCCAATTGGAAGAAGATTGTTTATGAGTATGGATGTGACATTTCGTGAGTTCGAACTATACTACACAAAGAAAGATGATCTTGATCAATTTATAGAAGAATTCTCTTCTAACAATGAGAGTGATAGTAAGAGAGGGGAGAATGATTGTGTGCATAGGGGTGATGCAAATCAAGAATTGATTGTCGATGGAACTGCACCACCTATAGATGAGGCGATGACACAAGAGAGGGTGACTCATGGTGAAAGTTATGAAGATGATGAAGATAAAAGCAATGGAGCTCCACAAAGTTGTGCAGATGATGACGAGGTGGTGATTGTTGGGTTAATCCCATGTCCCACAAAATGCATAGAAGAGCAACGAGATAACGATGAGAGGACGACTATGGAAAAACAATCAATTGTGTATGAAAGAAGGCGCTTTAAGAGTCGGGGAAGCAAGTCAAGCAACCACAGCCACAACCACATGTTTCTCCAGTCCCAAACCTCTCCTCGGCCCTCTCTCCATTAAGCTTCTCGATTCCGCTTGAGACAAATGGTAATAATCCTTCTACCCTTGAACATGTAGAACTTTCTCTTGCACATCGGAGAGACCATAGAGTTAATACTAGTAAACCTCCTATTCGTCTTGGCTTTGAGCATCTTAGTACAAATTATGACATTGCTAATTTCATCTCATATTCCCATATCTCACCCGCATATAAAACATTTATTGCATTACTACAGATAGTGCCTATTCCGAAGGACTGGCGACATGCAAAGCAAGATCCAAGTGGAACGATGCAATGAAAGAAGAGTTGCGTGCTCTTGAAAAGAACAAGATATGGGAGCTTGTTCATCTTTCAGAAGGAAAGAAGGCGGTGGTTGTAAGTGTGTCTTTACAGTGAAATAGACCCCTGAAGGAAAGGTGGATAAATACAAAACAAGATTGGTTGCGAAAGAATATAGTCAGACATATGAAATTGACTATGATGAAACCTTTGCACCTGTTAAAATGAGCATTGTGAGGACATTGATCTCTTGTGCGGTGAATTTCGGTTGGCCCTTCACCAATTAGATGTGAAAAATGCATTTCTTCATGGTGACTTACAAGAGAAGGTCTATATGAAAATTTCATCTAGATTTGCAAATTGCCAAATTGTAGGGAAGGTGTGCAAGCTTAAGAAGTCACTGTATGGATTGAAGCAGTCACCACGTGCATGATTTGATAATTCAAATGGGCGGTGTGTGATATGGGTTATTCTCAATGTAATGGAGATCACACAGTCTTTTACCGGCATCAAGGATCCTATATCACCATCATTGTTGTTTATGTTGATGACATAATGATCACTGGAGATAATGTGGAGGAAATTAAGTCTTTGAAGGATAAGCTTGGAAAGGCTTTTGAGGTAAAGGATCTAAGACCTCTTCGATACTTCCTTGGAATTAAGATTGGTAGCTCGTCGAAGGGCATTGTTCTATCTCAGAGGAAGTTGTACTCTTTTTGTTTTAAAATGCTACCGTTAGAGCAAGAATTATAGCTCAAAAAATATTTGTCCTAGCAACAATGATTTAAAAATAGGGCGAGTAATTATTGAATGGTGCCTCAACCAGAAAAATATGTTACATAATAGATGAAAATTTATATTGCGAATCATACAATCTTTTTCTTGAACATAATATTCTGAATTGTATGTTCAAACATAAATACTGAAAGTGCTTCAGTTTCCTCTAAGAAATGCGTCCTTGATCCCATGCAGCTTGGCAGACGCCTCCTGCATGTTGATACGTTCGCTGGGGGTAGTCTTGGTGCAGCAAAGTCCAACGCCCAACACGGCCTGCAGAATCTCTGCTCCACTTTCCTTGATGGCCGTTGGAATATCCTCGCACAGGTTCAGATCTTGCAGCAGCTCTGGGTCAACGATCCTCATCACAATATCAGGGAAGTTGATTTCTGTAAACTTTGTGATGCTCATTTCGTCCTTGAACATGTTATCCGTTGGCCTCTTTCTGATGAACACTTCGAGGAGAACAACTCCGAAGCTGTAGACGTCTGATGCAGTCGAGACTTGACCACCCCCTGCGCATTCTGTGGGTACAAGTAGGATTGGGTTAGTCAAAACAAATATAGCAGGTATAGCATCATTGCCAAAATATATAGCTAGGAAACACTGAAAATGGACAGTACCTGGAGCAACATAGCCAATTGTTCCCTTGATCGCAACCGAAGAAGTGGAATTTGAATCGGCCACCGATAACACATCAGAACCAAACTTGAATCTTGCTAACCCAAAGTCTCCAACATGAGCTACCATATCATTGTCCAAAAGAATGTTGCTAGGTTTCAGATCACAATGAACAATGGTTCCCTGGTGGTTATGGTGTAGATACGCCAATGCATCTGCTACATTCACCATAATGCTCAGCCTTTGTGCTAGTGGAATATAGTGAAAATTTGCAGAATCTTCACTGTCCCTAGTCGAGTACAATAAGTTATGCAAGTCCCCTTGTGGCATGAACTCATAGACCAAGGCTTTGAAATCAGACCCGTTAGGATCCAGAGATGAGCATGCAGTTATGATGGGGACTAGATTGCGGTGCCGCACATTTCTCAAAGCATTGCACTCTGCAATGAAGCTCTTTTGTGCTCCCCTCGTGTCAAGACTAAAGATTTTGATGGCAACCACATTTCCATCTTGAAACAATTTTCCTTTATAAACAGAACCATATCTTCCTTGGCCAATTAGGTTGGATGTAGCGAAGCCCTCTGTGGCCCGGACAAGATCACTATAAGAGATTTTAAGAATTTCTCTTCCAAATAGGGGTAAAGAGGCAGGTTGTGTTGTCTGTTTTCGCCTCCGAAACACTAATGAAACAAAAATTATCACTGCAAAAGATGCCACTATGGCTACTGGGATAACTATTTTTAGTACAACCGATAGCTTGTGCTTAGATGAATCCGTAGGTATGACTGGACATGGGGCAAGGTGTAACTCCAATGGTCCACCACAAAGGTCCTTATTTCCATCAACATCCATAGCAGTTGCATTACTGAATATCCCTTTTGTTGGTACCTCACCCTTGAGATTGTTGAATGACAAATCCAGTTGCTCAAGAAGTTGTAAATTTCCAAGAGAGACTGGTATCGATCCCGAAATGTTGTTGTGAGACAGGTTGAGAAATTTAAGAGTCCTTATGTTGCCTAGTGCAACAGGGATCTTTCCGCTGAAAGCATTATGGTCAAGCTCGATGTCTTCCAAACTCTCACAATTACCCAATGTGCTAGGGATTTCACCAGATAAATTATTTGATGAAAGCTGCAAATATGTGAGTTGTTTGCCTTTGCCAATGTCAGGATGAATTGGTCCGTCTATGCTATTGACATATAAGCTGATCTGTGCAATTATTGGAATTCTAAAAATTTCCTTTGGTATGCTGCCCAGAAGAATGTTGTTGGAAATATTAAGTACTTCAAGGATAGGAAGGTTTCCAAAGCTTGTAGGTATTTGGCCAACCAGTCGATTTGAATCAAGATAAAGCTCTCCCAGTTGAGACAGATTTGAAATGGATGATGGAATGTTACCAGTAAAGAAATTGCTTCCTAAAGATATCTTTTGCAGATTTTGAAGATCCCCAAGCCATTCAGGAAGTGCGCCTGAAAATTTATTCATGCCCAATGATACAATGAACAAGTTGCGAAGGTTCGCTATACCTGGTGGAAATCCCCCTGACAACTGATTTTCTGCCAAATACAGATATTGGAGTTGATTGGTAAGGTTTCCTAATGATGGTGGCACTTGCCCTCGCAAACGATTCCCAGTCATGGAGAAATCCATCAGCTCAGTGCAGTTGGCCAAGCTGCCCAGGAACTCCCAGTCTCGCTCTCTCTCTGCTTGGATCTGATTATATTCAAGGTTCAGCATCTCCAGCTTGTTCAGCTTGCCAATTGTGCTAGGCACCAGTCCTTTGAAATTGTTCCTCGATATCTCAATGTAGTACAGATTGGAAGCATTTGTCAGTGAAGGTGGGATCGGACAATGAAAGAAGTTGACAGGCAACTCAAGCAGCAGGAGATTGCGCAGGACGCTACCAAGATCCGATGGCACCTCTCCACTAAACTCATTGAGACCAAGGCTGAGGTCAGTTAAGGCAGAAAGATTCATGACGGCACGTGGAAAGCTTCCTGACAACTGATTGGCACCCAGATACAGCTGCTGCATAATAGACAATCTGGCAAACTCATGTGGGACATTACCTACAAAGTTATTGTACGCACAGCTTATCACAGCAAGTGCTGTGATGTTGGACAGGGACGCAGGGATACTTCCAGTCAGATTGTGAACTGAAATCTGCAGCTGGCGGAGGCCAGAGGGCAGCTCTGCAGGGAACCGCCCAACAAGACCGTTGCGGTGCAGCCACAGCACCCTGAGGCTCGAACAGTTTGCAAAGCTTGGTATCTCCCCCTGCAGCGTGTTGTTGCTCAGGAAGAGGTACTGGAGGTACTGCAGGTGGCCAAGGGACGCAGGGATCTCTCCGGTGAACTGGTTCGTCGCAAGGGAAAGATTTGCTAGAAATGTTAGGTTTCCAAGCGAAGGAGATATCTGCCCGACGAGGCCTCGCCGTTCGAGACGGATAGAGGCGACACGGCGCGGGCTGTTTGTGCAGAGGACGCCGTCCCAGCTGCAGAAGTGCGTGCTGTCGTTCCACAAGGCCAGGGCTTGCTGCGGATCCAGAGTGATCGCCTTCTTGAAGTCTAACAGCGCCTGCCGATCCGTTTCATTTCCCGAGGCAGAGCTGCCGGGGTGCAGTAGTAGTATACTGCAAGCCATGAGCAGCTGCAGAAACTGTCTAACTGATGTACTAGACTTCATGGTGACGCACCCCTAAATTTGATTAAATTGAACTCGTGGTTACTAAATCATGGTGATGGCACTTCACAAATTGAATTCATGGACAGGGCACAGACAAAAAATTTTAGATTGGTAGAAGTGTAGACTGGCTTACTTCTTGGTGCAGGGCGCCTTGAAGAAGACGTCCAATGGCCTCTGGGAAGAAAGAAGCAAACACTGAATGAGCAATAACGTCCAGCCAGGTGTAGAGGATCACGATATCTCAGAGCTGAGCATCCTTCCTCAATTTATACTGCTTGATTAGCCACACTACTAGGGTGTACTGATGAGATGAGACGTCCTTTTCATTCTCTAAAGATGAAGGTGACGAAATGACATTCAATTCATTGGTTTGATCACTCTGCTGCACTACCAATCTTCCATAATTTCCAAAAGCTGCACTACACCTAGCATCGAGGGCGACAGATATTCCAAGGTCCTGAACTCGTCCCACTCGGTCAGGACGCACAGACCGTGGGCGTGGCTCTTCTGGTAGTCCAGGGTCTTGAACTCGTCCCGCTCGGTCTTTCGACTCGTCGCTTAGGAAACTTTGTTGTCATAGCTTTTTTTTTCTCTCTTTTCCTTTTCTTTTTTTATAGATGTATGGTTTAATCTCATTTTACTTAATATGAGACCTCTCCTTTTTATATTAATATATGCCGGAACAAGTATTGTTCTGGGTCTTTCGAAAAAAAAGATCCAAGGTCCACAGTTCGTGGAAAAGTCATAAAGAAATTTAAAGTGACGATGATGCTAGATCTATACGTTTCAAACAAACACTGTGTGTAAATGTCGTAGCGAAATTTGAAGTCTAGCAGTGTTGTGTGCTCTAAAGCTCAAGCATTTATGGAACCGCACTGAAGTTTTTTTAAAAAAAAAAGGGGAGGGGAGGGGCATTCACCATCTAAAACCACTTATGCAACACAAGCCGTTGTATTGCAATACTAAACCCCTTTGTGCCTTCCGCGTCATTTTTATGTTAATTAAATGACCATAGTGCCCTCATTTTCAACATTGAGCTCGCCCACTCGTGCAATCTTCCATGTTGTCGCCCCTTGCCCACGCGCCACAAGAGACCTGGACTCTCAGTCGGACTAGTCCAACGAAGAGTAGGAGAAGATGTCATCGGTACTATACCTATACATGAGGAAAAATGGACTAGCATTTTTATGTCTTCAATAGTTGCATTTACCTTTCCGCTTTCCATATGTGCTAGTAGTAGTGTAGTAAGTTGTCTGCTTGTTTCCCAACTTGCTAGGTTGCAAGATTATTGATATATCTTTCTCACTAGCATGTTTAGGCTCTTGGCTACTAGATTTGAAAGGTTTGCTTTACTTTCCTCCTTGCACTTGATAAGCGAAGAAACTAACTTCCCAACTTGATACCCTTGTCCCGGAAATGATGATAACATGGGGAATTAACCCGTCCTAAACGCCACGGCAGAATACTGAATTATTCCACACGCAAGCCCTATTAGCACGCACCATGGAAAAGCGGAGCGTACTCCCTCCGTTCACTTTTTTATAGTAAGTTATTCTAGTCTTAGGTACGAGACTTACATAGAAAATGAGAAAAAAAAAAATAAAAATAAAAATTTATTAGAAAAAGAAAATATATTAAAAAAAATATTGAAGAGTGAAAATAATATATATTAAAAAATAAAATTTAAATACTAAAATAACTTATAATTGTGAACGGATGGTTTCTTTGCACATGCATGCACGACGACTTCTTGATCAAACACAGGTCAGGCGACTCAGGCCTAGTAGCTCAACGTGACATTGAAAAATTCATGTACGATTTCCATGGCCTCGTCGGACGTCCATGCGCCGGTAGTAGTGCGGCCTTCGTGTCGGCAGCCCTCGCCCTTGTCGGTAGTCCGGTCTCGTCAGTCATGTACTACTACGACGACGACATGATGTAGTTGCGCTGTAGGCAGGGGGACTTGCACGATGATGCTTGGCTTGTCCGACACGGCCACTTGACACCGTTGTCGGTCGTGGAAGAAGAGAGGGAGGGGCGCCAGAAGAGCGCATGCTTGAACATTCATGGACTGACACCATGCACACGTGAGGTTCAGCGAGCTAGCTACTCCTAAGTGACGTACGTCAGGATCGGTGCAGAGGGGGCACGGTGCTGCGACGTCTTCTACAGCTTGTCTCTGGTCTTCGACCGGAGCAATTTGTAGTACGTAGATTTACGACTCCTTTCGTTGGACTTCTGACAGTTTGACACTGCGACGACCCTAGTCTTCGTGGCAGCAATGCATCCGTTCCTTGGGCTCGGCAGCGTCTCGACGCTGAGCGAGCGGGCTCCTCGGTAGCATCACGGCTGGGGAGACGAGCATCTAGAATTCTCTCAGCTCCCCTCGCGTTGTTCTTGAAGTTAGAACTGGAGACCTGAAAAATCCTTGAGCGTCGAAATTTCTATTTCTTGCTCTGTGAACAACCAGGGCAGCTCTCTCTGAAGAAGTGCTCTGATCCAGGCATGATCCGGTGTCTAGCAGATAGGGATGGCACTCAATGCATTGCAACCACATTTCAACCTGAGAGTGAGTAGCATCAATGTGACATCGAAAGAGCATGCTTTGAAGTTCATCAAGCATGATCCCTAGCATAGTGGCGGCAGCTCCTGCAGGCGTATACTGATTATGCGCTCCTCGTGTAATTATTTAGTCTCAGCATCCTTGGGCTATAATTTTTTTTTGGTACGTACAAGAGGTAACTGTTTTTTTCCTGTAGGCAGCGATTATTAATACAGAAAATTTAAAGTGTAAAACACATTGAAATGACCTGTGTGCAGGGGTTACAATACCACGAAGTATCGTAGTCTCTAGGCGCCTTTTCACGCTGACGGTAATCCAGAACCTATAACAGCTCACTACATTAAAATTTTGAATAATAGATCCAAGATTTAGCTCTTCTTCCACGTCAAAAAAAAAAAAAGAGATTTGTCTCTTCTAATATCATCATCTGAATAAATAGCCGGCATACTTTGTTCTAACACATAAATAAGAAAGCTTTCAGAATAGAATATACATTGTCCGTACAAATAGTTGGAGCCCTTTGGAAAATTTGGGCATCATGTCCTAACCAAACGCTTCCCAGTTCCCATGGTGAGCACAAACAGAGAAAAGCTCCCTTGGTTATCTCTGAATAAGCCATCACGCCAATAGTCCACAATCCCTAGAGCATCCTTTGGCCGAGGAGAGAAGCTCTGAAGATATTGAGAAACTGAATTGCATCAGAAAGATGATAGATGCTTTATATGTCCTGCAGACACAAAACGCAAGATCAAGAGACAAAGGAACTTACTCAAACTTTCAGAAGTGGCAGAACTAATATTGCCTCTTCAGCTTCGCGTGAGATACACGTCCCTGATCCCATGCAGCTTGGCAGCTGCCTCTTGCATGTTGATGCGCCCACTGGGCGACGGCTTGGTGCTGCGAATTCCAATATCTAGCACAGAGAGAAGAATGCCAACTCCGCTGTCCTCGATGGCCATCGTAGTTTCCTTACAGATGTCCAGATCTTGGAGCAGCTGTGGCTCAACAATGTGCAGCACGTTATCAGGGAAGTTGATCTCTCTGAATTTTGCAATGTTCATCCCATCCTTGAACATGTCATCCGTTGGCCTTTTCCAGATAAATATTTCAAGGAGAACAACTACAAAGCTGTAGACATCAGCAGCAGTTGAAACTTGACCACCTCCTGCACATTCTGTAGATTGCACATATGAAACAGTTAGTTTGAATGAACAAGGAACGCTAACATGTTAATGGTTAGAAAAAAAAAGGAAGACAATACCTGGAGCAACATATCCGATGGTTCCATTTATTGCGAGTGAAGAGGTTGAATCAGCAAAAGATGATTGTGAGGTATCAGTTTTGAACCTTGCAAGTCCAAAGTCTCCAACATGAGCTACCATATCACCATCCAGAAGAATATTGCTAGGTTTCAGATCACAATGAACAATGGTTCCTTGGTGGTTGTGGTGTAGGTATGCCAGTGCATCTGCTACATCTACCACGATGCTTAACCGTTGAGCAAGTGAAATGTTGTTCAAATATGAAGAGTCTGCACTGTCACTATTTGAATAAAGTAAATTATGTAAGTCCCCTTTTGACATGAACTCATATACAAGGGCTTTGAAATCATTGCCATTAGAATCAATGCCTGAGCATGCAGTAAATATAGGAACTAGATTGCGGTGCCGCACATTTCGCAAAGCATTGCATTCCATGATGAAGCTCTTTTGTGCTCCTCTAGTTTCCAGACTGAATACTTTGATAGCAACCACATGTCTATCTTGAAATAGTATTCCCTGATAAACAGAGCCATATCTTCCCTTACCGGTAAGATTGGATGCAGAAAAGCCTTCTGTTGCTCTGACAAGATCACGGTAAGAAATTTTGGGGAATTTTCTTCCATATGAGGGCAAATGAATATCTTTTGTTCTCCGCTTTCTCCTCAAGAACAACAAAATATAAATGATCACAGCAAGTGACATCACAACAACTACTGGAGTCACTACTTTCAGTACAACTGAAACCTTGCGATTAGCTGAATGCAAAGGTACGGTGGAACATGGGGGTAGATGCAACTCAAGTGGCCCACCACAAAGCTCCTGATTTCCATCAATTCGCATAGCAGTTCCATTACTGAATATTCCTTTTCTAGGGACCTCACCATTAAGCTGGTTGAATGACAAATCAAGTTGCTCAAGAAGCTGTAGGTTTCCAAGGGATGCTGGTATTGACCCAGTTAAGTTATTGTGGGACAAGTTGAAAACTTTCAGGGTCCTAATGTTGCTTAGTGAAGTGGGTATACTTCCGCTGAAAGCATTATGGGCCAGTTCAATGTCTTCCAAACTTTCACAACTACCCAATGTGCTAGGAATATTTCCAGATAGCTTATTTGATTGAAGATCCAAGTACACAAGTTGTTTGGCATTACCGACCTCAGCAGGAAATTCCCCATCAAGGTTGTTGAATGAAAAATCAACCTGTGTTATTGTTGGAATTCCGAAGATTTCCCTTGGCACCCTACCTTGAAGTTTGTTAGTGGAAAGAGTGATTGTTGCTAGGGTTTGAAGGTTTCCCAAACTTGTCGGTATGTGCCCTCTAAATTGATTTGTGTCTAGAAGAATTTCTACTAACTGAGACAAATTTGAAAGAGAGGATGGAATAGGCCCTGTGAACAGGTTGGTTGATAAGCTCAGTTTTTGCAGAGTTCTGAGAGACCCGAGCCATTCTGGAACAACACCTGTAAATTGGTTGTAATCCAACCCCAAAATGATAAGGCTACGAAGGTTTACTATGCCAGAAGGGAAGGAACCCGATAGTTGATTCTGTCCCAAATACAATCGCTGAAGTTGACTCGACAGGTTACCCAGTGAACTCGGCACCGAGCCTTCTAGCTGATTCCTTGCTACAGACAAACCTCGCAACTCAGTACAATTGGTTAAGCCGATCATAAACTCCCAGTCATGCTTGGTACGAGCTTGGAGAGTATTCATCTCAAGATTTAGCTTTGAGAGTTTAACAAGTCCGCCAATAGAACTAGGCACCACTCCACTGAAATTATTACTTGATATGTCAACAGTGTTCAGATTTGAAGCATTTATCAATGAGGCGGGGATGTGTCCATGAAAAAAGTTAATGGCTATTGCAAGCAGTTGGAGATTGGGCAGGTAGCTTCCAATATTAGATGGCAACGCACCACTTAGATTGTTTGAATTAAGGCCAAGGGATGCAAGCTTTGAAAGATTCAGGATGGCTTGGGGAAACCCACCAGCCAACTGATTGCTGCCCGCATGCAGAATCTGTAAGTCAGAGAGCTTAGCAAACTCATTTGGGATGTTGCCCATGATATTATTGGACACGAAGTTCAACTTTTCTAGTGACGTGATATTGCCAAAAGAAGATGGGATGGTCCCAGTAAGATAATTAGATGACAGTTGCAGCTGTTGAAGGCCAAGAGGCAAATCGGGAAATTTTCCATCTAGATTGTTGTTATTCAACCATAGAGCCTTCAGATTGGAACAGTTTGCAAAACTTGGTATAGCTCCTAGCAGAGTGTTATTACTCAAGAAGAGGGTCTGGAGGCGATGCAGTTGGCCCAGTGCTGGAGGAATTTGTCCAGTGAACATGTTTGTTGCTAGAGATAGGTGTTTCAGGAATGTCAGGTTTCCAAGTGAAGGAGAGAGATGCCCAACTAAACCTCGATTACTAAGGTCAAGAGAAGTGACACGACGAGGATCCTTTGTCCTGCAAACGATACCTTCCCAGTTGCACAAAGGAGTGCTATCATTTCATGACAGCAATGTTTGCTTGGAATCAAGACTGATTGCCTTCTTGAAATCTAGTAGTGGCAACCGATCTGTTTCATTCCCATTACTGGAGCTGCAGGAGATCAAATGCGCACTCCAAGCAATGAGCACCAGCACAAATCGTGCAATTGCACTATCCTTCATGTTGATAACAGACGACCTCCTTAATTTGGCTGAGTTCAGACCTTAACACGACATGCATATAGAAAAAAGGGGAAATTACAGATGATCTGGAATTATAGGAGTTGATGATATTCAGATAGGAATGTACACTAAATTCAGATAACTAGAAATGTAGCAAATACTCAGTTATTTGGCATATGGAGTACCTGAAGTAATTTTTACCGCAACCTCAGCTCTCTGCTTTTTTTCCTTTACATCAATATTCAGAGAAGCAAAATATTTCCGGCCACCGCAGAATCACTGATATCAGCACTAGGCATGACTAATACAAGTGCAACCAAGAACTTAAAACCAAAGAGTTTTTCTTTCAGGTCCCTACAGAAGAATAAATGTTCAAAGATCCATTTAAAGAAGAAAAGAACCAAGGTTAAATTACCACCAATCAGCAGTATCAGAACAGAGTTTTCACTTCAGGTGCATGCATCCATGCAGTTTATGGACTAGAGCACAATGTTGAATGAATGATGAAAAGAGGCTGGAATCAATATGCTTACCGCGGATCAGTGTGAAGTTCAAATGGTCAGTGTGCATACACAAATGCTACCACATCTGCCGGTAGTGTGGCAAAATCACCAGTGAAGCAATAGCCTCCACGCGAAGCAGAATGGCTGTTTCACTTGCTGGCTGAGAGTTAGCATATCTTGGAAGTTGTGACTGATGAGTCACCTTATCAAGCCCTATATGTTATGTTAAAACAAATGATAAAAAACACTCAAGGTTGACTTTTACTTGGTCTTCGGGGGGGACTAGCCCGTCTCCATCAGTCAGTCAAATAAAGGCAGCTTTATTCCAATCCCTACCTAACACAGGTCAGCAAGGATAACATAGAGTAGAGTAGAATATAATCAGGTGTACACATCATGTAAAAAAGAGAAGTTGCAGTGACTGCATTACTTCTTTGTATGGCTTTGAAAGACCTGCTCATTCCCTGGGACAACATGGAGCCATCGTGAGTAGTTACTCGTTGACTCCACTGGTGGGTAAGATCAAGAAGCCGCTGGTGTTTCAGCCAATCCACGCCGCAGTTATCCATCCTACTCGTTCACTTCAGGTGGCATTCGGGAAAATAGATGTTTTTTCGAGCTGGGTGACCCCCCTTTCCATTACAGCATAACGGAAAACAGACATGAAGACAAGAGCTCCAAGTTTAAAGTT
Source organism: Zoysia matrella (assembly GCA_001602295.1). Classification (NCBI taxonomy): domain Eukaryota; kingdom Viridiplantae; phylum Streptophyta; class Magnoliopsida; order Poales; family Poaceae; genus Zoysia; species Zoysia matrella. The sequence continues at coordinate 66,217 of BCLG01001292.1, read as the reverse complement.
CCAGATACATGAGGCTAGGAGGATAGAGTTCTAGACTTAAGAGAGATCAAGGTCTACGAGAAAATTATTACAACCAGATCGAACGTGGAGCACCAAAAAGACTACGAGAACGTGGGAAAATAGATGTGGGGATTAGGAAGCAAAAAAAGGAAAATCTAGATCTTTCATTGATCTTCTTTTAAATTTCAACCCTCCATTTATATTCTGATCTCAAAACCCATCCAGGACCGCTCCGATTTGTTTAGCAGTGACTCCACACCTAGATGCAGGTCAAATCAGAAATCATAGCTGTGCTGACTGCTGGAAAACAGCCAAGACTTTCATTGTCACCCAGTTTTTGGTGAGCGGACAGGTAGCCATGGGCAATTTCCTTGGTCGGTTCAGGTTTGACCAATCACAAACCATGGTCGACTATTCTCCGTACTTAAATATCTAGTCCTACTACATCTAAAAAAGGATAAAATTTTGTTCCACGAACCAGCCGGATCAAGCATTTATCCCAAACGAGAACAACACCCGAAGGAAATAAATCAGGGCTATGAAAAGGGAGTGAAAATATGAACCTTTGTGCCCTGCCCCACGCCTTGCAGTACCGAACCAACCCATCCTCCGGTGACCAGAAGCAGCACACCGAGGACGGGGCTGGCGGGTGATAAGTCGACAAGGTCCCCCGGACTTCTCCACCTTCCGCCTCGTGCTCCGCGCGCACCGCTAGGGCACCAGCTGCCTCATCTCCGCCCCTGTACCGTACGGGCCGGTCAGAGGTGGCGCGAGTGAGTGCGGTGCGGTGAGGCGCGGCGTCGCCGGAGGCGAGCGGTGGCAGCGGCGAAACGCGGACGGAAGAATGGAGGAGGAGGGAGTGTCACGTACATCCGATTTTAACGCTAAAACCAAGTAACCTTTTAGTTTGTCTGCAAATCAAATTTTACCAATAAAATAATTTTATTAATGATAAAATAGAATAATGTCTCAAATAAATTAAAGTTAACTTATTAAAAAATATCTAAAAGTCTTATAAATTATTACAAACCAAAACAACGGAAAACAAAATAAAACGTCTTAAACTCCACAGACAGATGATCGAAGTAGCTCATCTAGACTTCAGCTCCAGAGTTACTTCTGTTTTTACTAAGCAATATTTATAAAAGCAAAGTTGAGTATTGAATGTACTCAGCAAGTGTGAGAAAATATGACATATGACAGTAAAAAAAAAGACAGCATAGATTTATTTTGCATAAAAACACATCATAGAGACACACATCCTATTAATCATCTATTTATTAAGTGAAAGACTTTGCGCCTATAGATCAATTATGTCTACAGCTTACCCAGCTGCATCACTAACATAAGAACCAATCATAGTATCTCACTATAATCACCAACTAAACCCCACTAATCATGTGAGCGTTCATGCAATGCTCGTGACCATGAGCACGGCTGTTATGACAATTTTTTAACTCTGCAGAGGTTGTATAAAATTTCCCACGAGAAGTGATTTCATTCTGCGTTTCTAAATGGACTAAAAAAATCTCTATTATGTCTGTGCTGGCCGAGCACTCGCACACTTACTTTGGTGTGAGGGCCAAAAGATTACTTCAAAACTTTTCTATAACTTTCTCCAGCTCGTACATGCCCACTGAGTTTTTGCCTAATAAAACACTAACCGTAATCTTAAAAGACCCCCTCTTGTGCCAGATGGTTCCCAAAAGTAACCCTCTCTTTCTCACACATCTCTCTCCAGGCAGATCCAGGCATAACCCATTTTTTCCGCTCCACCAGTTGACACGCACAGAACTAGTCTTCACCACTTAGTACGTCAGGCCGCGCCTATCTTGGCTCGTGATTATACGGTAGCATATGGGTGATCGCTCCACGAACCGTTCCTTAGATTTAGAAAGATAACATAGCAACAGACAGTGCCAGTAAGCCCGCACACAGCCCCACACCAACCATATCACCCAAATCACTAATCTTTAAGTTGCTATTAAATAATTTATTAATCTTCGTGAAGCAAGTATGATAATAAGTCAAATTAATATCACCCATCCCGATAACAGCAAGCTAAGCATGCAATTACCTAACAAAAAGATAAACTAAGACGATAAGACATAATAAAAAAGACTAGGTAAATTCTTAATAATAGGTGCACATTCAATGTGACACAAACATGCAATCTATAAGATAGAGGTTTTGTAAAATAGGCACAAAATGGTAAAAGACACTTGTCTTGCTGCTCCTGAGAATAGTACTCGACTCCTTCAAACTCCTGCTGCTGGAAATCCTCATATTGCGGGTCCGAGACGAAGTCGCATAATGCACGAGAGCACAAACAGTCAATCAATGCAACAAAACAGACCAAGATCTGTATGATTATGTCATGAGTGCATAGGTTATTTTGATACGATCATTTTGGTATATTATTCGTTAAAATCGGAGTTACGGTTTAAAAGTTATAGCATTTATAAGGTTCAGAGACTAATCTGTAATTAATAATTAAGTATTGAGGACCTATCTATAATTTACAAAATTATTGAAGGACTAAAATATAATTTTAGAAAAGTTTAAGGGTTTAAATGTAAAATTGTCATTAGGCAGGGACTAATTTATAATTAAAAATAAGTATAGGGGCTTTTTTGCAAAATTGTCATAATTAATTAATTATCAATTAATAATAATTATTATTAAATTAATTATTAACTAATTATTAAATTGATTTTTCAGACTAATAACATTATTAATTATTTTCTTATTTTATTTATTAATTATCATATTAATCTGAATTTACTTAAATTAATTTCTTAATTTATTTTAATTAACGGGCCTTGTTAAGGTCGTGCTAACGCAATAAAGATTTAATTTATTTTTATTCAAAAAACATGATTTAATCTAGGCCCTTGATTTGAAATTGAATGGATCTGATAAAGTAAATGACGTGGCTTAATGTGTCAGATTTGGATCCACTGGATGAGACAATTAGGGTGACGTGGCTTAATCTAGGCCTTCGGATGTGGATCAGGTGGTCGAGGTTTAAAGGCGGGGGTGGATCTAATGTGATCTGTTTGATTTAGATCAGATGCTCAGGGCCTCTACGCCCGAGCGGCCTGACCGA
>BCLG01001292.1:23327-62705 GCA_001602295.1 Zoysia matrella | reverse complement strand
TTGGGTGATCCAGAGGACTCGGAGCTGGCGGGCGACGTGCGCGGGAAAGGCGGCGCGGCGGTTGCGACAGAGGCTGCAGCGGCTGGAGCTTGGGGGGGGGAAGCACCAACAGGCGGGCCCGGCTGGCGACAAGAGAGGAGAGGAGGGGTGCAGGGCGAGTTGGGCTGGGCTGTGCGTGGAGAGGTGGGCTGCGAGGAGGGAAGGAGAGGGAGAGGAGGGAGAGAGAGAGAGAGAGATAGAGATTAGGATTTTTCTTTTTTTTTCATACTTTATATAATTGGTAATTTCCATTGAAACTTTGATTTGAATGAAAATGAAATGAAATGCTATGCAATTTAATTCTTAGTATTTTATTTTAAAAAAATTATTCTACTCTAATTTGAGAAATATATTTAAAATTTTGAAATTTTAAAATTTGAAATTGTGGAATTTTAGGCGGTTACAGGGAGGCCGTCGACCTGTTTTGAGGCCTCATCGACCCTGCAAGAATGTTCCCATCCATTCTCATGTTCTTGCAGAGGCAATCAGCCAGCAATAATGTTATTGACTTATGTACTTTGGAATATATAATCCAGACTAAGATAAATTGAACTCAGGCAATTGTACGCTACGCACATCGAAACTACAGAATCACTCAAGGAGCCTAATTGACGGAGGTTCAAATTGGCAAGCGACATAGTGCTTTCGATCAATTGAGTCCTGCTTTCTTGTTGTTAATGGAGTCTAGTCTTTGTGGGTGTGTTGTTGCGGTGTGTTGTAATGTTGTTTTCTTCACTCTTTTGCCCTTGGGTATGCTTTTGTATTCAAAGAAATCTTGAGAGACAATTATGCTACTCAAAATAATACAATGAAAGTAGGTAAAGATGCTCTCTCTCCCGAATTCACTTAAAAAAAACTACCGAATCAAGAAGTATCTGATATACTTACAGTTTGTGTGAAAATGTTCACCTTGCTAGTCATATTGCAGTTAGATTCTTACTGGCTATGAATGATTCAAACCAACCAAGACATACTCCAGACAGAAAAAAAGGGTCAACAATGGCTGAGTTGTACATGTGCACTATGGAATACTAGCAAGCTAGATTAGCGCATCAATTAATTACCTGGAGCAATATGTCCTACTGTTCCTTAATACTGTCAATTGAAGAAGAAGAAACCGAGATAGCACTAGCAGAAGATAATGCTACAATATCAACTTTGAATCTTGCGAGACCAATGTCTCCAAGTCCAACATGTGCTTTCCTACTTTCATCCAAAAGAATGCAGTTATACTGTTAGAACAACAATGAACAATAGTCCCTTGGTTGTTGTAGTGGAGGTGTTCTAATGCACGCAGTTAGGATAAAGAACGCACGGCGTTTAATATATAATGGTTGAAACCAGACAAGACTTAGGGCATGTACAACGGGAGGATGAAATTTCTTTGCGATCTGGTGCCAGATTGTAACAAGGTACTAAGACTTAGGGCATGTACAACGGGAGGATGAAATTTCTTTGCGATCTGGTGCCAGATTGTAACAAGGTACTGATACTTGATACCATATTTTGGCTAATAATTTCAGGGATTTCCCTGTTTTTAGATTGTTGGCAAGGCGCTGATGCTTGAAGAGATCATAAATTATGTGCAATCACTGCCGCAACAAGTTGAGATGGAGATCACACACGCACACATTTGGTCGCATGATGCAGTGATACCTGAAAATTCTAATTATTTTCTGTTAATTACACTTACAGTTCCTGTCAGTGATACTCAATAATACTATCTCGTTTGCATCCACATAACTCACATATTAATATCTTCAAAACTCTGATTTTGGGTTTCTGCTAGTCCCATTTAGCTGCTGCAATTGTATATTAACTGGAATGCTCACTGTTTTAGCTGCTGTAAGTGTATATTTTGGTCTACCGAGTACCTGGGGTTGATTTGTGAATGCTCACTGGTTTAAAGAATACAGAACTTGAGTAACAGTCTAACAGAAGGCAATGATCATAATGTTCCCTGGAGATCCGAGTTGCCAGAATATAGCACAGAGTTCCTGAATATGGATGGACAACACAAAAGGTTTTCCAGTTTCTGAATTTTGTAGTTAATGCAGTCAAGTGATTCAATCAACTTGACAAAAACTTTCATTCTTCTTTTGATACGTGAGCAAGGGCTGCTACTTCATGCTAATCTTGCCCAATCCCAGCTCCCTTCCGCTATGGATGTACTCTCCAAGCTTCCACTCTAACTGAAATTTATGACGACAGTGAGGAATTCATTCGTAATGCAGCTGAAAGGCCTTACAGGAGAACCAGAGAACAACTTCTCTATCGGGCAGATGCTGCGCATTGGAAAGGGCCCTTTGCAAGGGGCAATATTTCGGGATATTGGAACTGTCAAGCTCGATTCTCTACTGAAGACTGTTACTGGTTAGTTAACTTTCATGTAATTGATTGGAAATAATTATTTTGACCGTGTCTGACCTTTCTGAATTATGTCTGCAGTGCAAGTTGAGTTTCTCTCAAGTCCCATCTAACAGAGGTTAAGCAATTAAGCTTTGTTGCGGCGGACGGCATCTCTCTCTCTATTCTCTGGATCTTAACAAAGAATGCTAGTGATACATGAATAAAACACTAGATATCACACACGGAGTCTCATTCTTGCTAATCTTTACACATTCAATATCGTCATATACGGAGTACGTTTCTATTTCTTCATCCAATTCCTTAGTTTCACCTTATCCATTTCAAACATGAGGTATTCTGTTTTCTGAGTTATTGAGACAGTTTGTGGCAGCGAAGATATTTCTGCTGTTCCAGTAAGCAAACTGTAGTGAGCCACTGCTGTTGTTTATGGCAGCAACGACATTATGTTTTTGAACAATTCAAATAGTGTTGCCTCTCTTACGAGCATTTTGAAAGGAAAGTTCTCATGCTGTTCGAATAATTTTCCGTCCTTTGAATCGAACACATCATTTATATACATGAATTTTGAAAAATTGTTACCATTTTCATCTTATTATGCCTGATTGTTTTTAATCAAATAGCAACACAATGTTGCACAAAGTAGTGTTTATGATTGATCTTCGCTACATGCAAAGCATTAAACACCTTACAGACAATGAAACAGACATTTCATTGTATGGTATGTCTTTTTTAACTATTTGAATGTCATAATCTAGTCTCTTGTAGACGGCCCCACTTTGTGTGTTGTACATGCCCTTATACTCCAAGCAAATAAAATGAATGTTAGCATCGCACGTGTAACGAAGGTACATGCTGCATGGACAAGCAGCAAAGCTGCTTTAACTCGCCAGTTCTACTTGCCATCGGCCACGGCCCAGACCACTTATCTGCACGGAGGAAGAGGCATAACATCAGTCTCAGTTACAGCAACACCATGTCAACGAATCGATGAACAAGCTAGAATCACCTCAATTCTCTCTAAGATATGCCTCTTTTACATCTTGCAGCCTTGCAGCCACCTCTCGCATGTACATGCGTTCACTTGGCGATGCTTTGGTGCAACGGAGTCCAATATCTAGCACCGAAACCAAACATGCCAAGGTTCTTTCCCTCATCAAAGCTGATGCTTCTTTTGAGAGACTATCATGCAGGTATTCTTGCAACTCAGGGTCGATAACGCCAGATATCCTGTCAGGAAAGCTCATCTCAACAAATTTTACAATGTTCAACCCATCAGTGAACATATCATCTGTTGGTTTCTTCCGCAAAAATATCTCAAGAAGAACTATTCCAAAGCTGTAAATATCCCCAGCACAAGAAACACCACCACCTGTTGCGGACTCTGTGAATGAAACAAAAGGGTGATTTGAGTTTGAAGTAAAAACCTCATCGTAAAGGTACACTTTGAATATAAAGTTTGGTGCATTACCTGGAGCGACATATCCTATCGTCCCCCTGATAGCGATTGAAGAACTTAAGATTGAGCCAGCGAACGATAATGCTGTGGAATACTCTAGTAGGAATTTTGTGAGACCAAAATCCCCAATATGTGCTGTCATATTTTCATCAAGAAGAATGTTGCTAGGCTTTATATCACAATGAACAATAGTTCCGTGGTTGTTATGGTGGAGGTATTCCAGTGCATCAGCAATGTCAACCACAATGCTTAACCTCTGAGTCAATGTAATGCGCCTAGGTGTTGAAGTGCTTCCGCCATCTATTGACGGGTATAGAGAAGCATGCAAGTCACCCCTTGGCATGAACTTGTAGACTAAGGCTTTGAAATCATTTCCGTCAGAATCAATACTTGAGCATGCAGTTAGAATTGGAACTAGATTTCTATGACGCACACTTCTTAGAGCATTACATTCTGCAATGAAGCTTTTTTGCGCTCCATTTATCTCCAAGCTGAAAACTTTGATAGCAACCATGATTTTTTCTTGGCACAATTGCCCTTGATATACAGAAGAAAATCTGCCTTTGCCGATTAAATTGGATGCAGAGAAATCCTCTGTTGCTCTTGCAAGATCCTTGTAAGACACTTTCGGGTATTTTTTTATCAAATGAGGGCAGCGTTTCTGTTTTTGACCTCTGCAGATTACCCCTCCAGTGCAAGATTACAGATGTGAGGATAACAAGTAACATCAAAATGCCTACTGGGATTACCACTTTTCTTGCAACAGATTTGTTGTGCGAAGTCGGATTCAAATGCATGATAGAACACGCCTGCAAGTGTAACTCTATTGCTCCACCACAAAGGTCAGGATTTCCGTCAACACGAATAGCAGTCACATTATGAAAAATTCCTCGAGTCGGCACCTGGCCCCTGAGGTCATTAAATGAAAAATCGATACGCTCAAGATGTTGTAGATCCCCAAGAGACAAAGGAATTGATCCAGTCAGGCTATTGTGAGACAAGTTCAGAACATGTAGGTTTCTTATGTTGGCCAGTGAATCTGGGATGCTTCCACTGAAACTATTTGAATCCAACTGAACATGTTCCAAACTTTCACAATTACCAAGAGTGTTTGGGATCTCTCCAGATAGTTTGTTGGAAGAAATTTCTAAAACTGTAAGCTGTTTGGCTTTGCCAACTTCTCTGGGAAACTGTCCCTCTAAATTGTTTGAGGATAAACCAATTTGTCGTAATGCTGGGATTCCAAATATCTCCTTTGGTATCATACCACTAAAAAGATTGTTGGACATGCTCAATGTATCAAGCATCCGAAGATTCCCAAACCTTACATGTAAACTGCCAGAAAATTGATTGGAGTCAAGAATAAGAGTTCCCAGTTGAGATAAATTTGTAACAGACGATGGAAAAATCCCCGAGAACTTGTTGCTCTGTAAGGCTATAATTTGTAGACTTTTCAGAGTCCCTATCCACTGCGGAACCTGACCTGTAAATCGATTGTCGCTCAGTCCTAACACAATCAGGTTAGGAAAGTTTGATACGCCAGATGGAAAGCTGCCTGATAGCTTGTTAAATCCCAAATGTAGATTCAGAAGCTGAACTGAAAGGTTACCTAACGAGTCTGGCACACGTCCTTGTAGACTGTTCCGAGCTATTTAGAGATCCTTTAGCTCAGTGCAGTTGGCTAAACTGTACATAAACTCCCAATCTTTCTTGTTTGCAGCTTCGAGTTGGTTGGATTCAAGATTCAGTGCTAAGAGTTTAGTAAGTTTACCTATCGAGCTTGGTACCGACCCAGTCAAATTATTCTGCGACATGTCAAGGGAATTTAATTTTGAAGCGTTCGCGAATAGTGAATACGGAATATGTCCGCTAAAGAAGTTCACCGCTAAAAAGAGCTGTTCTATATTCGGTAGAGAACTGCCGAGATTGGATGGTAGCTCTCCACTCAGACCATTTAAAGTAAGGGAAAGACCAGTGAGCGTAGAGAGATTAAGTATGGCGTTTGGAAATCTGCCAACCAACATATTTCCACCCAAAGATAAGGACTGCATCCGCGATAACTTTCCGAACTCGTCTGGGATGGTTCCTTTGATGTTATTGTAGGTACAATCAAGAAACTCCAACATCGTGGCATTGGAGATCGAAGCAGGTATGGTTCCAGTGAGATTATTATTCAAGAGCGACAGATTTTCAAGGCTACGAGGCAAATACGCAGGGATTTGCCCGGTTAGACGGTTTTGATCCAGATTTAGCAGCACAAGATTGGACAGATTTGCGAAATCAGGCACGGTTCCCTCTAGCTCGTTGTTGCTCAAGTGAAGATATTCAAGGCGATGCAAGTGGTCGCCAAGGGACGGAGGGATGCGTCCAGTGAATGCGTTTTCTGACAGGACCAGATGTTTTAGGAGCGTCAAGTTGCCAAGCGAAGGAGAGATTTGCCCTACCAGACCTAGATTTGTAAGATTAAGAGAAATCACACGAGGCGGAGAACTCTTCTTACTGCACGTCACACCTTCCCAGTTGCACAAGCGGGTGCTCTCGTTCCAGGAGATCAAGGCACCGTGTGGGTCGAGGATGATATCCTTTCTGAACTCGAGCAGCGACAGCCGATCTGTCTCAGTGCTGCCATTTGAGGAGCTGCAGGTGACCAACTGCATTGTGGTAAAAGCCAGAAGCACCAAGCCGAGAAATTCCATGGCCAGTCAGTAAACGTTTTATGTTTCCTGTGCAAAGAAGAGAGGCACGTAGCTAGTAAAAATCAGCCTGCGTGCTTTAAGCAGAGAGATCGGAAACAAGTTCTATTGATTTATCTTAAAAAAAAATTGCAAAAGAGAGATAGAGAGTAATTAAGCGTTCATAAACAACAACAACAAATAATAATAATAATAATAATAATATTCCTCCTATGCGACATATGTGGTACCTGGAGCATGCACTGCAGGATGAGTAATCAAGTTTGGCCTGCCGTGTTTGAGATGATCTTCTAGGCGGTGGACCGGCCGGGAAGAATCAACGACGCCGTGCTTCCCTTGACAACAAACTTTTTCTACTTCTTGGTGTCCTGCATTAGTACTTGCATGTGGTTTCCGATCTGCAGCCCAGCATCCCATGCAGATGAACATAAAACCTCATAATCAAAGCTAAAAGAACTGTTTTATTCATTTGAAAATTGTTATCGCCAGCTTTTTCAATTTTAAAAAAGTCGCTAGCTAATTCAATTTTAAAACAGAGCAGCAGACATAGATTTAGCAAGAGGTGCTTACCTCGTCGGTGACGGGCGCGGAGCTGCAAACAGCCAGGCGTTAGCACCAAACAAGCCAAGCGGACTAGCTTGTAAATACTATATTTTACTAGCAAGGCAAAACAGAAAAGAGGCTGTGCAATCAGTGCAGGTGAGCAGCAGATCTTGGCTGGGTCAGAGCGACACGTGCTCTTTCATTGTCAATGTGCACCAAAGTCAATAACTTTATTTTCTGTTCTTCGCCGGTTAATCACTCATCTGTACCAACCAACAAATTTGTTGACTAGTACGTTAATATCTGTAGACTACTCTTTTCGCCTGTTTCAAAATTGCTGTGATCGTTGGTTTAAATTTTAACCGGCAACAATAATTTTAAAACGGAAGAGGTATATAACAGACTCTTGTTTTAGAGGATGGCATGCATGATGCTCTATTCCTGCAATTAGTCAATTACGTAAGGCTGGCCAGCAATGAAGCTGTTGGGGACGTTTATTATTGAAACGGAAACCTTTTTTTTTGGTGTCAAAAGGAAACTGTTTTACAGAGACCGAGATGGGACGTGAAGAAGATCCCGAAGCACTATTTAGACCCAAATGCGAAACGCGAAATTAGACCCTGTAAAGAAGTGTAAGATTTAGAATCACTAGCCCAAGCTGACCATTCTTCAACCTCGAGCTACCTAGGCTAGGTAACGTAACCTAACACCGTCCGTACATCTGTATCTCTATTTCTCGTTATCATGGCACTGGCTGGTCATACAGAGTTCACAATGGGACAGAATTAAGGGTTTAGAAACCACTTTGGATTAGTACTATAGAACAGATCTTTTTATTTAATTGCACCTTTAATTACTCTTTGAAAATACATCAAATAAAATGATAGTGACTCCCTATATTAGCTAATTGTAACTAGCGTAAACAAATTGTAACTCTAAGTATCTAATGCGGTTGAGATGAAGGTTGCATCCGTCGCGACGATGATCTGATATCTCTGTCCAGGAGATGCCGTGGCCGATAAGTATAGGGCTGTTCATGTCGATGCTCCGAGTCTGTATTTTCCCATTCCAACTACTATATAACATAATTTACACATCATTGTTCAATTATTAACAAAACAGTATGGATACACAACACAATTAAGATCCTGCTTGGAACAAAAAAAAAATTTCTGTGAAATTGAACTAATTATTATAAAATTCATGTGTGTTCTCATGAAAATCATGAGCTTCAAATGGAACCTAACTGAGGGCAATTAAAAATGACAACCCTTATATTCGCTGATACTAGAGATTACATAAATTAAAATAAATTTGAAATACTTTAGTCCCATGTGTGAATCACAATTTTAGAATGAAGTATATTGGAAGTCCGACGTCGTGCCGAAGAGCATACACAGATCAAGCTTCGCTGGCCTTAATCTCCATCAACCACCAATCCTTCCTCATACCAGTTGGCGGCTCCAAGAGAGGTCTGAGCCGACGGCCATTGTCATTGGTAAGCATAGTAATCGCTTTGACCATATCATCGTGAGACAAACCATAGCCGAGTATCTCTTGAAGCACCGTCGAGACTTGTGATACCTGCACAGCAGGATCGATGGGCGTCTTGTAGGATCGACGACGGGCATCGTCTCTGACACTTCTGTCATTGTTTGATCTCGACAACAATGTTGACATGGTTTTCGGTCGTCGACGGTGAACCATCGCCGCCACTGCTGCTAGTAGGGTGATAGTAAGGATTGAAGTAATCCGAAATCCTAGTTGGAAAGATACTTCTTCCACCGTCCATGTACCCTCCACGGTGTCTGAGGTGGTAGGAGAGCAGCGTCTTGCTTCTCAAGTCCAGCATGAGGAGCCATTCTTTGTCGTCACAACCGGTCACCAAGTACAATTCTTTCACCGCGAAGAAAACGATATTGGGGTCGTCCATGCTCACGCAGGGGCTGACCAGTTGGAAACGCGGGAGTCCCTCGTAGGCATCCAGGGCCCAAAGCTCGGTGGAGTCGACCATGCCGTCCATCACCCACTCCATGTCGTCTAGTCTCATGATCCAGGTGTGGACGGTGTAGGCACGACGAGAGCTTCGACACTGGGTGGCGCCCTCGCCGCCGCAGCAGCACCGGGGAAAGATGTTGACGAGCTTCACCGCGCTGCCGCCGGCGGTGACGGATACGTTGCTGTGGTAGGTATCCATGGGGAGCCGCACCAACCGCAGCTCCGGGGTCCCATGGAACACGTTGGCAAACAGGAGCCCAAGAGACATGTCGACCCAGCATACCAGCCCGTCGTTGAGAGGAAGGGCACACCGGGTTTCCCACTTAGATCGTATCACTTCAATGTCGTCGTCGGCGCCGCAATTGATCGTCGGCCGATGCATGCTCCAGTCGCCGGAGCGGAACAGGAGGAGCTCGGCAACCTTTTGATCGTCGCTCGCCGACCACACCATATTGAGCTCCGCGACCACGAACTCGTCCTCGCCGTGGCGAAGGAGGCCGGTAGCTTCATGATCTAGGCTTCGATGCAGAGGGTCTCGGACTCGGTAACCCGAGAAATTGTACATGCGATGTTCCTCCTGCTCCTTCCCCGTGAGCACGTAAGGAGGGAGCATGGACACCATCGGCGGCCGCTCGTCGGGCCCGGCACCGGCACCGGCGTTGTAGATGAAGTGGTCGACCGTGTGGCACCCGTACCTGTCGTCGAAAGTGATCTGGAAGAGCACGGAGTCACCGTGCGCCGCCAGGACGACCGGCGTATGCGCATAACTCGCCGCCTCGTCCGGATGCCGACGATTAAGAGCGACACATCCGGCGGCGGGACGAAGCGGAAGGGGACGTGGAAGGGATGGCCGTTGGTGGTGCACGCCGCCGCCGTTGTCCTCGCTTCCGCGGCGGAGAGGGGGCCGTTGCCTGCCTCGAGGTCGCCGTAGACATGGAGCAGCACCGAACGTGGGTACGGTGCGGCGGTTGCCGGCGCTGTACCGGTCGTACTCATCGCCGGGGTTCCCGTGGGCGGCGCCGCCGCCGCCGCAGGGATTTGACGATCCGCCATGCTGCGTGCAGGCGGAAAAGTCTCCCGTGGATCGTGGTGGGCTCCGCTCAGACGGTTCGTTTTTGAAGAGTAAAACGGCGGAACCGCGGAAGCGTTAAGCATATCCAGCCCACTTGCGTTGCTCCGGCCCAATATGATCCAGCCCAGCCCAAGGTATCCGGCCCAGTTGACTGAGGCGCGGACCCGCGTCCGTCGCGTCCAATTTCTAGCCGTTGCGACGCCGACGAAGACGAACCTTCCTTACCTTCTATATACAACACACCACTCCAACGTCTCCGCCGCCGCAGCATTTCGAACCCCCTTCTCTCCCCCTCCCGCTCGGCTCCGGCGACTCACCACGAGATCCAACGCCCTCGCTCCCACTCCCAGCACGGGATGCCACGCGACATGGATGCGGCGACGGCTGCGGTCGAGGGGGACGGCGACGCCTCCCCGATCGCGGCGTTCGCGGTGTCCAAGGGCGGGGTCCTCATCAAGCACATCTTCCTCAACGCGCCCCCGCCGGAGCTGGCGAATCGACGGGCGGGCGCGGCCGTAGCGGAGGAGGAGGAGGGGGAGGATCCGCCGGTGATGGTGGGGCGGCACCCTGACTGCCACGTCCTCGTCGACCACCCCTCCGTCAGCCGCTTCCACCTCGAGCTCCGCGCGCGGCGCAGGCAGCGTCGGATCACCGTCACTGACCTCTCATCAGGTGAGGCGCTCGCCACCCTGCACCCCGTATCCTCTGTGCCGTGGGGGCTGGACTGGCCTCCATTTCCCCGCTGCTACGAGCGGATCGTTTTGAGTTCGTGTAGGCTTTGGATACGGGAGGGAATTCGATAGTGTTTAACCGCTTAGTTCAGTTCTATTAGCCTGCACTCAGTCACTAGCTCTTGAAAAAAATTAGTGCACTTGCTCTGATCCAGTGTTGTATCAAACTGCGGTGATGCGGATGTTAATGTGAGGTTTCCCTGTGGCTGGGGTGTGATTCGGTGCAGTGCACGGGACCTGGGTGTCGGGGAGAAGGATCCAACCCAACACGCCGGTGGATCTGGCCGCCGGTGACACGCTGCGGCTTGGGGCCTCGAGGAGGGAGTACCGTCTGCTCTGGTTGTCTCTGCGTGAAGCTTTTGAGATGGAGGACACACTGCCGCCGCTGATTGAGGAGGACAAAGAGGAGGCTCGTCCTTGCGAGGTACGTGGATCTAGCAATTTGTCCTTCATTATGCTTATAGGGAATTATTATCTATGAGCTGTTTATTGTGGTTAAATGTTTGATGAAACATGCAGGAAGCAAGCAACAAATTGGTGCCTGGGCAGAGGGATGTGGTGGGCATTGATACCCACAAGGTCTGATGAATGCTTACTTGGTACCTTTGCTGTTGGATTTCTTGTTAGTGGATGTGCCGATTTGCTGCTGCCACTTGTTCATTTTTTTTTTCTTTTTCCTTTTGGCCACATGTTACTGCTCAGCCTCTGTCCATGCTATAAGCAACTTGTCTGATTGATACCTTTGATACCTTAGAAATTCATTAGGGAGTGAGATGTAGTTTATGCAGAAATCTGCTACCATTTGACAAGCCATCAAATGCATTATCTTGAAAACCTGTGCTGTATTAGACCTTTTGTTATTTCAGACATTCGATGTGATCATTCTGTGAAATCCATGGCGCTACAGGTTTTCTGCTACCTAGCTAGCCATGCTCTGTTCTATTATCCACCCATTTTTGAGCCACTTTCTCTTCCTCAGTTGTTTACATCAGTTTGCTTTCCTCTTATTCAAGTTAAGTTTGAATAACTGATTAGTATTTCTCTGCAGTAGTGAATTCAATTAGTACAATGTTTTAAAGAAATAAGTTTAGTGCCTAAATGCATCTTTGAATCTGTAGGTTCTGTTGCTATTGGGACTCTTCATGCCATCCTAAATACTTTTATGGGGAGAAGTACAAATTTATGTTTGTGTTATACATATACATTCTGATGTGATGTGTAGCTCTGAGCTTATGCTAACTTGCTAAGCATTCGTATAAAACATAAATGAATCGGTTGGGCTACTTGCTTGTCTGATTGTTGCAGCCACATATTTTTCGCTGGGCTACTTGCTCCTCTGAATAATCCTGCCTAAAGTTTGCATGTCAATGTCAAAGCATACCAAAAATTGGACGATCCATTAAATAAGGTCAATTCTGTGCGTGTTAATTTTTTAATTTAGCATACTCTAGATTATTACAGATTTCTTTTAAAACAAACTTAATGATGATTTGGCAATGTATACGTTTCAGATATCTCATGTTCATATCCTCAAATTGCATAGAGTATTTTTAAAAATATTTGTTAGGATTTTCTGAAATATCTGTTCAGATCTTTAAATGTTCGCTCGAGTAGCTGCTTGATATAGGATTTTTATCTCTGTGTTGGTTTGTTTTGTAGTCATGTAAACTTTAATTTGTGCTAACTTGTTTTCAGGATATGGGCCAGAAAATTGTTTCAGAAAATATTGCTTTTCCAGAGGTGGTCCCCTCAGCACCACCGTTGCCTGAGTTTACTCAGTCATTTTGTCCGGAAGAGTCTACACTTTCTCAGTTTCATGAGAACAGTGACAAAATAGCAAACTTTGTTGATAAGAGACCAGTTTCAGAATCTTTTGGCTCTTTGATCATACAAGATATACCAGCTGCAGTGACAGATGCTGGAAGATCAGTCAAGTCAGCCAAGCAGGATGCCTCTAGCCAAGTGTCCAAGAGAGCCAAGTTAAAGTCAGTCAAATCCCTCCGTGTTGACACAGGCAGAAACAGGGATAAAAGTAGCACTTTGAGCTATAGCTTTCATAAAGAAGACCAAAAGGATATTGCAGTATGTTCTCAGAACTGTGGAACAGAATGTACAGCCTGCATAGCTTTATTTGGTATTTCTGAATGTAAAGGAAGTTACCAAAAGGAAGAGGTCACTGCTGAAGAAAAAGGTCACATGAATCCCCCAGCCAGCATTACCATGGAGGGGAACAAGAAAGAGCAAACAAACTCTGAAAGTTATATCCCACAAGAGTTATTTGATGATAAGTCTAAGAAGAGCCTAGGCTTGCTCCATCCTGTGGAATCATCTGAGGGTGTTTTAGAAAATACTTCTGTCCCAGAAGTGAAGCTCAATGGCTCAACCACTGCTAACTTGGAGGGAAGCTCCTTAAACAGTGACAACAAGTCCCCATTTAAGATAGCTGAGGGTCCTGAGGATTGTCAGTCTGAGGGTACAACAAATCAGATTCTCTTTAGCAATTTGGATAGCATAGGATTTCAAGGCGCTGAAAATATCAGTTCACTGGACAAGGAGAATGTCACCCCTTATATCTCAGGCAACATAATAACAGACAGAAGCAATAGAGGTCTGAAGCCTACCATTTCCTCAGAGTTGATGGATTCCATTTCCCCTCTCCATTTGGAACATGACATCTTTTTAGAAAATGAAAACCTCATGCTGAACATTGAAAGTGAGGTGAAGTCAAAGGACCCAACCTCTGAGAATCTTAGCTCTCTAATTTCAGCTGAGACAAAGTTCAAGCAGACCCAGGTGTTTATGCCCATTTCGCATCTGGAATTCAAAGATGACATCCTTCTGGACAGGGAAAACTCAGCATTGGCTCCTGGAAAGTGTGATGCTGTCTCCCCTGTGAGACAGGAATATCTGTTCTCGGACAAGGAGAATGTGACACCTGCCTCTAGGGATCGAAAGCCTGGTGTTAGGAGAGTTCTTGGGTCAAGGATGGATGATTCAGTGTTAGCAGAGAAAACATCAAATATGGGAATCCATAGATGGGAATGCAATGAGCTATCAGCGAAATCCAAAGGCTTCCATACAGTAGATGATGATGTTTTCTATTCAGATAAGGAGAATTTGACACCTATAGCTTCAAGAGGCATACAGGTCAGGAAATGTCTTCCAAAAACTCTCACGGTCAATGCAGATCAAGATCAAGAAGTATTCTTCTCTGATAAGGAGAATATGACACCACTGTCTTCTGCAGCTCAGAAAACAAGTGATATGTCTGAAAATCGTGCACGAATCGAAAGTGCGATAACAAAGAAAAGGGTTGCTGATAGGCTCCCCTTCCAGACTCTTCTGTCGAACTCTCCATTGAGGCCCACTAGCTCGATTGGTTGTAACTGTTCTGCTGCTGGGGACTTGAGGGTCAGGTTGGAAGATGAGTTGGACAGAGTTTCTGTAAGTTATTGTAAACTTTTTTTGCTTATATTATATTCTTTGTTTTACATTTTTCGTGCTGATATGGAATATAAATTGAGCTAACATGCATGTTGCTGCACAGCATAAGCACCAAAAATCAACTATGACCGGACAAGAGATGAAAGCATGGACAATGGTGGCAGATACAGACTCTCTTCTTGATGATGAATCTAGGAAGTCTATTATGCTGTTACGAGGCATAAAAGGAACTCATCTGATCATTCCACAGATTGGTAAGTTACCAGCAAGTATAGCAGTATCAAATGCATCATTCTATTGTGTCACTGATTGAACAAATGTGCTTCTGTAAATCCTTCACACATGATCCTATTTGATTGAATGCTGTATCCAATGATCATCCTGATTTGCTGTTAGGGTCTCAATATATGATTCTTCTATGTGCCATTATGCCTGTAATTTTGTTGTGTTGGGTTGATGAGTTTGATGCTTGACGCTTGCACAACCTTGAATGCTAGTTTCCCTTTTTTTTTAATTGTAGACTAAGTGAATTAATCTGCTGTCATTATGATGTGTTACTGTTAGCACTGGTGTATGGAGTCAAATCTTCCGTGCAAGTTTCTGGCTACTAGTTGCAACTTATTTGCATACATCTGCCCTGCTAGAGTGTTAACATTTTTCTACTCCCATAATAGTGATCAGGGAGTTAGATTCCATGAAGCAGCGGGAGGGCTTGTTCAGACGGTCATCAAAGGCCACATCCATACTCCGGTGGATTGACGAGTGCATGGAAAACGAGAGCTGGTGGATCCATGTCCAGAGCACATCCGAGATGTTCCCGGTGGCACCAACTCCGCCTGCAACCCCTTCATCGCAACACATCCACGATGAACTAAAGATCAGTTCTGGCTCCTTCAACCCAATGGGCTTGTTCTCCCCAAGAAGCTTCGCGGATATCGTGTCTCCTAGACCCGAAGACCGCGTCCTCGACTGCGCCGTCCTCTTCAGAAAACTGAGGAGCGAGCAGAGGATGGTCGTTCTGTCTCACAGCATCACGCTCAAGATCAAAGCTATGGCGGAGGTAGTAGCACCATCTTTTCCTTGATGTTGTTTGTCTGTGTTCAATCAGTGTCTAAGTGAAAGAAAAAACATGGGTCGTGATTGAACTGAACAACTGATGGTGCGTGCAGGGCCTGCTGTGCGAAGGCGCGAAGGAGTTCCGCGAGAGCCTGATGAACCCCTGCTCCGACAGGTTCATGTGGGCGGCCAGCGTGCCGCGCGGGTCGGCCTGGTCGTGCCTGGACGAGGCCGCCCTGGCCGAGAACTACTACAACAGCCACCACCACGAGCGGAAGCGGACTCCCCGTCCCGCCGAGGCTGCCGCTTGCAAGGGGCTCAAGCTGATCCTCCGGCACAACTCGCTCTTCGCGCAGGCGACCTCCGGCAGCAGGGCCCCACTCGCCTCACTGGCCTCCGTGTGAGGTGTGACCGTTTCTTCGTGGTTCCACTGCCTGGTGGAAGGAATCACAGGTGATTTATTATCACAGCTTTGAATATGGATATCAGTTTTTTTTTTACCCCGCGTAGATACTGCTATGCTGGTCTTGTGAGGTGAACTGTTCTGCTGGTGATGATACGAGTATTATTTTTCGTGGTATGATTTCCAGGCCGGGTAAAAGTAAACCTGCAGTCTGCGGCCTTTGAACAAGAGATTGTGAACCGTTCTGCTGGTGACGATATCATTCCTTGAACGGGTCAAGTTTTCTATGACATGGTGTGGTTTTTCCCACTCGTGCCGCGCATGCTTGTTTTGATCTGATCCTAGTAGCTTCAAGAGGTGAAAACTACTATCACTGCCGCTATCAGCTATCCCTACTCCTACAGTCTTGCTCCAATGAGCAGTCGACAGTGCACGCGGTTTTGACCGTCTGACGTGGTCAGGTCAGCGGACGACTTGACTTCAAAGCCGCCTGTGTCTCCACTCGCAACTGTCTGACCGAGCTCGGCAACGCGCAAACCGTCGGTCAGCGAAAGTGTCGCCTCGGAAAGCTTGTACTAGTAGAAAGCGTCAAAGCCGTTCGGTTACTAAATGAACCCTGTCCCTGCCCTTTCCCGGTTACTAACGGTGAACCCTGTACTAACGAAGATGGCACGGTTAACACACGCTAGCTGTACTACTACGCTAACTTTCTCATCATCAAATGGAATGAAAGAAATGGTTAGGTAGCCGATGCTGACCGTCTTCCGTCTTCACCAGGGGGTGACAGCGATGCCATCGCCCGTCGCCAGGGCACTTTCGCCTTGTTCCCTGACACGATCCTTATCTCCATTCATCCATCCATCACTCCGCGTGCAGCGCAGCACCCGTTTCCGAGTGACGCCACGGTTTGGTTGACCACTGATCTCCCTCTCTTTCTTCGCGGCTATAATTGGGATCCACTTCGTTTATACTACCGTGGCCTGATGTCAGGATGACTCCGAATCCCATCAAATGTTTCCTGCATTCAGCAGAACGTTTCGTCGTCCGAACGATGTAGTACTACTAGATCCTGAAACCTTGTTCCCTGGAGTAATAGTTAAAAAAAAAATGAAAAGCAGAATGCCACCGCAGCATCGCATGTAAAGTACTCCACCCCCTCGAGAGCAGCAGGAGTAGTAGTAATCTGATTGTGCGGGTAACTTGCCGCCCATTTGGTTCATCAGATTGCATTGTACTACTAGTAAGAACATTGCTAGAGCCCTCTCCAGTCAGGAACCGATCTTGAGAGCGACAAGTCTGAACATTGGAGAACCTTAAGATCTCGTTTAGGAACGCGACAATTTTTCTCGTTTTTTACAATTTTTTTATGAAATTGAAATAAATTTTCTAAAATTTATATATTTCAAATGAGCCCTAAATTATTAGTAATCGTTTTATTTCCATGAGAGCAGAGCTTTGGATTTGGATGGTGTCATCCACTGGTATTGTCAGAGGCCGAGCTATGTGCTGTCGGGGTCAGCTGACCTCGACGATTTCTGACGAAATTAGTGAAAAAACACTGTTTATCTTTATAAAATACACTATTTTACTCTATTGCTAATCGTGCTGAGGAGCCCGCTGGCTCCGCCACTGTAGTGCTTATCCTGTAGGATAGGAGTAGGCCATGGATGGTGTCACCACCACCTACCAACCCAGCACGCCTCGAGCGTAATTGGTCCTCCTCACAGGTACTGTATAGAGGCATGAGTAATCTACTGTAGGAGATATTCAATCAGAGGGGCCAGTGGTACGATAGCTTGGATAGGAGTGAAAATTTCTACTCCATTCGTTTCAATACAAGCATATTTTTAAGATGTGTTGACTTATCTTTTTCAAAATATAAGTATTTTTAAGTTTAGATAAGATCAACATTTTTCAACTTTTACTAATAATATAAAAACTTATTTCATGATAAATTCAAAAATATAATTTTTATATGATAAAACATAATTTATTATACATTATTTGTGGTTAAAATAATAAAAGCTTGATTTTAACTAAACATAGAAATGCTTATATTTTGAAACGGAGGAAGTACAACTTTGACAATAATTTTGAAAATTTTAATTAATTTTAATAATATAAATTATATATATTATGAAATTATTTTTTTGATAAATTTAAAAGTACAAAAAATAGATTTTTAAATTTAATCAAATCTATAGAAATTATTGGTCAAAGTTTTCGTAAACCAATCTTAAAAATAAACTTCTATTAAAACAGAAAAAGTATTTTATATATTTTTTTAATAGAATTGAATTCCACGGAGCTATAACACGACAGCTCGTTTAGGCGCGGAATTCCGCTGCCGTGTGGAGCCAGAGCCTGCCTGTCAGCGACTCAACTGCAGGGCAGCGCGGCAGCGGATCCGCTTCCCGTTTAGCCGTACTATCCAGCTCGAGATCGAAGGACGGATTGTTTAACTGGGCTTATCACAAGCTCACGTGCTTACACTGTCACCGGCGAGTGATTCTGGTTCTTCGCAAAAGAATGGTAAAAATTCAAGTCGTTTAATGAAGTCAGGACTCAGGAGGCAATGAGGAATGTGAGGAATAAACAGTCACATGGCTGTGCAGAGAACAACGAAGAAAAGTGATCGATACTAGTAGTATAATCTAAAGAGCGTTTTGGGTTCATCGCTCAGTCAGGCCAGTTTGAAACGCAGGAATTTCATCGAAATCAGTTTAATTTTATAGAAACAATTAGAGAAATTAAAACGGGCCTCAGTGGTACCATATCGCTGTGTCTTTGTCGGCTCAGCGACCCTTCCGCGCAAACATATTCCCGTGAATCCAGGTCCAGAAAAGGCAGCAGTACTGTCGTGAGACTGTTATCTACTGTGCAAAATTGCAAATAGTTCTGAAACACAAGAATATTTCTAAACCATCTTTGTTTTGTGTTAGCACTAATTAGACCTCCTTTGATTTTTTATAAATTTTTTAAGTTAAATTGATTTCTATAATGGAAGAAAGAATGGATTTTCTGTGTGAATTCTACATTCGAAAGAGGGGTCTTAACGTATTGTAAGTTTCGTTTGGTTAAAATTGGACAACTTGAAAGTTCGTTATATGAAATCAGACTTAGAAGTTCACTCTTCAAAAATACAGGGAAAAGGAAATTGAATTCTGAGCCACACATAAGGATCTCCCCGGCCGTCAGCAATATTTTAATTTCCCCTTTTCACAAATACTCCTACTCGATTTGAGTCAGACTTTATAAAATCTTGCACAAACTCTTTGAAAACAGTTAAATAACGAAACCTTCTAGAAGTTTCTCGTGCGGATTTTGGACAGCTTGAATATTTTACCAGCGACGAGACATGCCCTGTCTGCAATTTACCTTCGTAAAATGCGAAAAGCCAAAAAAAAAAATAATGAAATGCTCAGACAGAGGCAAATTGTAATGTCTGCAAGACGGTCGCCTCCTTCCTCCCTCCTTCCTGTGTCTCGTCACCACCCACGCCCCTGCCCCTGCCCATGGAGAATTCCTTAGATACGACCTAGCTCCGCGGCCCGCGCACCTTCCCTCCCCCGAGTCTCCTTCTCTGAGAACGAGTCAGCCCCCAAATCGCAGAGGAAAAGGCAGACACTTCACCTCTGCTCCTCGTCGTCGTCGTCTGTCGTCACACCCCATTGGCAGGACGAAGCCCCGGGCAAAAAATCCTACTATAAAAAAACGGATGGAGCCATCAGTCGACCACGCCGCCAAGATCCTGTCCTCTTGCGCGGCGAGCTCGTAGCTCCACGCGCGGGGTAAAGAAAGAGGCCAGGCTTTTCCTGTCCCCCCTTTTTCTTTTGGCGAGATTGCATCCTCCCTTCTCTCCATGTGGCATCTGAGGAAGTGAGGGCAGATTTCATCATCCCCCCTTGCTGGTGGTGTTTCTTTCCGTGGATTGTGAACGCGATTCCGCCGTAAACCTCCCGTAAAGCTTCGGTTTTTTTTGACGTTTGATTTCGTCCGCAGGGCTCGTTCGGTTTTTCCGCTGGAAGATCCCTAGCTTCTCGTGTTCTTCTTCCGCCGCCAATCTGCAATAATCCCTGGTGGAGGCGCAGGAATTTGCAACGAGAGGTTTGCCTGGGCGAATTTCCGTCCGTTTTTTGATCGCCGTGCACCAAAATTTCTGACCTTTGACGGTTTCTTTGTCCAGGACGAGCTTTCTTCCCCTGCGCGCGGTCGTCCGTACGGTTCCTGATCCGGGGAGCAGACCGGGGCCGTGGCAATGCAGCCGGACCCGAGCGGGAGCGGGAACGCCAATGCGAAGGCGAAGCTGCCGCAGCTGGTGCCGTCGTCGGGGCGCCCGGCGTCCGTGCTGCCGTACAAGACGGCGAACGTGCGCGACTTCTACCGCATCGGCAAGAAGCTGGGGCAGGGGCAGTTCGGCACCACGTACCAGTGCGTGGACAAGGCCGACGGCGCCGAGTACGCGTGCAAGTCCATCCCCAAGCGCAAGCTGCTGTGCCGCGAGGACTACGAGGACGTCTACCGCGAGATCCAGATCATGCACCACCTCTCCGAGCACCCCAACGTCGTGCGTATCCGCGGCGCGTACGAGGACGCGCTCTTCGTCCACATCGTCATGGAGCTCTGCGCCGGCGGCGAGCTCTTCGACCGCATCGTCGCCAAGGGCCACTACAGCGAGCGTGCGGCCGCGAAGCTCATCAAGACCATCGTCGGGGTTGTGGAGGAGTGCCACTCTTTGGGCGTCATGCATCGGGACCTCAAGCCGGAGAACTTCCTATTCGCCAGCACAGCAGAGGACGCACCACTCAAGGCTACTGACTTTGGGCTCTCCATGTTCTACAAGCCCGGTATGTGTGTTTTGCTGCTTTACATTACTTAATTCCGTTGCTCAACTGCTGCTATTAGCTATTGATATTGGTTCATTGGTGGCCCTGATCCAGTTTGTTAGCCTAATAATTACTTTATTAGAATGACCACTGTTAGTTTATTGGTACGATGATACTCCCTGATATCATATCATGGTCAAGTCCATTTCAGATGGCAGTAGTGCTTCAGGATGTCGCCTGTTACACAATTTATATTTACAAATTTGTGAGCAGGTGTTGTTAAAATGCTAGGACTGGGTAGGAGAATGGATTATAACGAATTTCGTTTTGGGATGGTAAATTGCTCAAATTGTTGTCAAAAGAATCCAAATTGCAAATGTTGCGAGGAAGACAATGTCTATTACAACAAGTCAAGATACAGTATATACTGCCACCAGTGTAGCTGATATGGTTGTTGTTATTGCTTCCTATTGTAGGCTCAGTGATTACTGAACTTTTTGTTTTTATCTAGTGTTTGGTACAAAGGTACTTGCATGCTAAACTGCATTCTTAGAGCTTGACTTCTAATAATGGTAACAAGATCTCAGTAATTCTCATGCTATATTTATTGATGTTGCAAGCCATTTGTTTCCTTTTACACAGGTGATAAGTTCTCTGATGTTGTTGGGAGCCCCTATTATGTTGCACCAGAGGTGCTTCAGAAATGCTATGGTCCAGAAGCTGATGTCTGGAGCGCTGGGGTGATTCTGTACATTTTGCTTTGCGGTGTTCCTCCATTTTGGGCTGGTAAGCTATTTGCCATCAATGCCATCAAAATTAGCACGTCTCTTGAGTTCTCATGTATCAGTTGTCATATATGCTTTTCTCTGCTCAGAAACTGAAGCAGGAATCTTCAGGCAGATTCTACGGGGCAAACTTGATTTTGAATCTGAACCCTGGCCTAGCATCTCTGAAAGTGCTAAAGATCTGGTCCGCAATATGCTTATCCGTGATCCTAGAAAGAGATATAGAGCTCATGAGGTTCTCTGTAAGTCCACCTCTCATCTCTCTTGATTAGTTATTTTGTACGTATGTGTGCTTGGGTGCCACATAGGATATATTTTTTGTTTCCTCATCATGGCACTGTCTATGTCAGGTCACCCATGGATCATTGATGATGCGGTTGCACCTGACAAGCCTATTGATTCCGCTGTTTTGTCAAGGCTGAAACATTTCTCAGCAATGAACAAGCTCAAGAAGATGGCATTGAGGGTATGTATATTTACTTGTGATGCAATAGCTGATTCTGTAGTTTTAGGTTTTTGGGTTTGTTCATTACAGCATCACTACCTTAAAGTAATGCTTCATTGCTGCTAACTTCAACTTTTTTTTTCCTTGTGTGAAGAAATCTCACTGTTATCTGTTAAAGCGATGTGATTTAATCTTCAGTTTATTAAATTCAAGTAGAGACTACATATACCTTAATTCGAGGCAGCCTGCTTTCTCTCTATTTTGCCAGAATATTTGTCATGTTTCATTTAGTTTGTTTGGTATCTTAAGTAATGCTTGTATCGGCCTATGCTATCAAAACAGAATATAAAATCAGATTGTTGTTCTCGATTCTGTTTTGCTTATTTCATCAGGTATCTGGAAATTAGCTGCAACATTTTTGTAGACCATTGGTACATCGCAGAAATTGTAGACTATATGTGATACAATGCATAATGTGCAATTTGCGATGGTCGTCTTGAACAGTGTATATACTGTACGGATCTTTTTAATTTGCAGGTTATTGCTGAAAGTTTGTCAGAGGAAGAGATTGGAGGCCTAAAGGAGCTGTTCAAAATGATTGATACTGACGATAGTGGAACTATAACATTTGATGAGCTAAAAGATGGCTTGAAAAGGGTTGGCTCAGAATTAACAGAGAATGAAATCCAAGCTTTGATGGATGCAGTAAGTTCTCTACTAGTTGAATTTTCCCATACATAATTCATTTCCTGAAAGTATAATTATACTATGGAGTACACACTAAAGACAGTATATACATTGCAAGTTGGCGTATTAAATTTATATTTCTTAACATTTGTTTCAGGCTGATATTGACAACAGTGGAACCATCGATTACGGTGAATTCATTGCTGCAACATTGCACATGAACAAACTTGAGAGGGAGGAAAATTTGGTATCAGCATTCTCATTCTTTGACAAAGATGGAAGTGGCTTTATAACCATAGATGAGCTGTCACAAGCATGCCGTGAATTTGGTCTTGACGATGTCCACCTTGAGGATATGATTAAGGATGTCGATCAAAACAACGTCCGTCTACTTTCTATCTAACCTTCTTTCTCCATCTCGAAATTTTAGCTTCATCTATTTTGGTTTTGTTGTCTCCTGATTAATATGTAAATTTTTCTCAGGACGGGCAAATTGACTACAGCGAGTTCACAGCGATGATGAGGAAGGGCAACGCAGGTGCAGCAGGTAGGAGGACCATGAGGAACAGCTTGAATCTTGGTGAACTCTTGAATCCCAGCAGCAGCTAGTGTCTCGGAAGGCTTTGCCTGTTGTACCCTGATAAGGTCTGGAGTTTTTGCACGGTTCGTCAGCTGGACTACTCTGGAAGGGCACATTCCTGAGTTCCTTAAGATGCAGGAGGGGAGAGCTTTACTAGTATCATCTAGGGAAGAGTGTACTGTGGTCAACTACTAATATGTAATGCTGGGCCTGGCGGTGTAGGATGAACATTGTTATCAAAGTCTATTTAAGTCCTTGTTCGATAATTGTCAGTTTAGGTTGATATTAAATGGTATTTTGCGGTTCTGAATTCCTGATCTTGCCTCCTTTTTTATTTTTTCATGAATATATGCAATTATTTATATGTTTATCTCGAATCGAAACCTTCTGTTTTTTCAGAGAAATGTTATGATCACTTAGGGTCTGTGATATGTTGCCCAGTCATGAGAACGATTTGGTTTGCAAGAGGATAAAGCGATGCGCTGTTCGTCCTTGTCTTGCATCTGGGCCCATCTGCAAATTGGTATCCTTTGCTTGTGTGCTATTATAGGTCTACATAAAAGCCCAGTGGGTAGAGCAAAAGACCCATCGGAAAAATTGGCCCATATGTGCCCGTCCTTTGCTTGTGTGCTATTATAGGTCTACATAAAAGCCCATTAGGTAAGACAAAAGGCCCATCGGAAAAATTGGTCCATCCCCATGCAAGTGACCTGAGACCTCTCTCCATCCAAATCTTCTCCTGCAACTTCTGCCTACCATGCAGCAGCCGCCGCCGCCGCCGCCGCGACTCCTCACCGTCGGCGACCACCACCCGCCGCCCACCTCCTCCTGTTCGCCGGAGCACCCTTTCCTCTCCGCCCATCTCCTCCTCCGCTCTCCGTCCCCATCCCCAGCCGACCTCTCCTCCCCGCACCTTCCCCTTGCGCTCGCCTTCTCCTTCCTCACCCACCCATCCCCGCTCCCGCGCAGCCTCCTCGTCACCCTCCACGCCGCCGGCGCCCGCTTTCCCGCCTTCTACCCCGCCTTCGCCTCCGCCCTCCTCTCCCTCCCTTTCCCCCTCCTCCTTCCGCATCCCCGCACCCGCCTCCTGCTCGCCGTCTCGGAGCTCGCCCGTGCCGCGGCGCCGGGGTTCGCTCCGCTTGTCGTTTCCCTCCTCCGCCGCGTGCCGTTCCACGGTGACGCACGCCTGTTCGAGCTCCTGGCTGAGCACGCCTCCTTCCTCGCCGATGAGGAGCCCCAGCTTCTGGCCTCTGCTGTCTTCGCCTTCCTCCGCCTCCTTGCCAAGAATCGCCTCACGCCGTTTCCGAGCAGCGTCGAGTGCAATGACTGCGAAGAGTGCAAGAACGCCCATAATCTTGAACAATGCAGGGAAAAGCTGGTGTCTTTCTGTGTTGCCATGCTACGTGATCACTTCCAAGTTTGCACGCTGATCGGGAAGGACCTCGTGAGGTCGCTCCACGATCTTATGCTGGTGCCGGAATTCCATGTTCTATGGAAGGACTCGATGCATGACCGTGCTGCCGATATCTGCAGAGTTGGCACGCCTGGTTGGTGCACTGCCTTGGCCATCTCGCTGGAGATGGAGACACAGCTCGTGTTCATGATGAACAATGTCAAGTGGGGGGATCAAAAGAGGTACCAGCTGTGGTTTGCAAGGAAGCACCTTATGGTGCACGGAGGGGAGGAGAGGATCCCTGACATTATCCGATTCATATGTTCCGGGTACCATCCTACAAACGAGATCATGCAGTCCGGTGTCATTGCTCGCTGGGCAGTCATAGGTTGGCTGCTGACGAGTTGCAGCAAGGCTTATGTTCAGGCAAATGCAAAGCTGGCTCTCTTCTACGACTGGTTGTTTTTTGAAGAAGACAGGGATAGTGTCATGAATGTTGAGCCTGCAATGCTCCTGATGGTGAATTCAGTATCTCAATATACAGAAATCACAAACATGCTGCTTGAGTTCTTGTTCCTTCTGATTGAGAGCTATGATGTGCGGAGAAAGGAGGAGATAGCTGATTGTGTGAGGAGGGCGTTAGGGGTACTGGTGAATAAAGGAGTGGTCCCCTCCTTGGAGCTGCTGACAGGTTGTGAGAAGCTATCGCCATTGTTGAGGCATAAGCTTGTCACATTTTGTTCTAGGCCCTGTCCTGGAACAGCTGATGAAGCGTGTGGAAAGACAGCTGATGAGGTTTCTAAAGGAACAGAGTTGAAGAAGGGAGTTTGCTCAAACTAGACCTATTTATGGTTGTATCGCAACCATCCAGCTAAGGAAACACCAAGGGTTCTTCATTCAGTAGCGAAGCCAGAAAAAAATCCATCGGGGTCAGCTCCATTATATGATTAGAGGATTGTTCAGTTTAACCTAAATTTACTAAAGGAATTTGGATTATCATTGGGGTCAGCTGACCCAAAAATGGGGCTGGCTCCGCCCCTATCTTCATTTTGAAAGCTTTTAGTAGACATAGAAAGTGGACAAGGTGGTTTTGATTTCAAAAGATGGTGACAAAGATGAGAAATCTTTGGAAGCAAGAAGAAAAAGAACATGGGCTGTCGAGCCCATCAGCATTCACCAGGTAGCTCACCCATATACCATATTTCAGCTGGCATAAAACAGGTTCAGCTGATATAACCATTGGGAGATCATGCTTGACGTTACCAGTTTGAACTAAATCAGAAGCAACTATCGCTCAGATTCCTGCTTGTTGACAACAATGAGTAGCTGAGTTTGAAGAAGCCCTGCAAGCTGAGGTGCTACTGAAGAACCGAAGATACACATACTGGACACGACACCAAGGGATCAGCGCACTGACTGGGCCATCATTTTAAAGGAGTACTGCATGGACCCAAGGATGGTACTTGTGCTTCTTGTGATTCAAGTCACATTTGTTCCAAACGTGGTGAATTGGAATACCACAGAGAAACAGGTTGTGGTGTGTTATCATCTGCCTGAATTGATTAAGGCCTCTGTTACAGCTTCTCAGCTGGTTTTTTTCAGCTGAAAACTAAAAAAGCTGAAACAAACAAAATTATGAAAAGTTAGCTTTTAAAATGCTAAAAAATTAGTTTTTGCAGAAATGAACTAAAAACTGAAAACTCGCTGAAGATTGTTTTTTTAACTTTTAGTGTGCAGAAAAAGTAAAAATACATTAAAAAACCAACGTTTAAACTTCATTAGCCCAGCTTTTTAAGTAGCTCATCTTTTGTGTCCGTTACAGCCCGTGCTCACTCCCAGTCCCAGCATCAGGCCTCGAAACAGAGGCCAAGATGATCCCCAGTCTGAGGAACGCATTCGAGTGGGCCGGCATCTTCTCCGGCCACGGCTCGCCGGAGAAGAAACTGGAGCCCGACGTTTTTTTTTTTTTTGAAAAAAAAAAAATTTGGACGTTGCCGGTGGAATTGGTTTTGCCTGTATCAACGCCATCGCAAAACGGCGAGGGGAACAGTGAAGAACAGAAGCGACCAAACGGCGGCGCGGCCGCACCTCGTCGGAAAGACGCGCGAAACGTCGAATCCGCATCTCCCGGAAGAGCAGAGCAGCGTGCGCACAAATCTGTCAGGTGCCGGCGACCATGATCGGGACCCACACGATCCCGGAGCCACAAGAAGATGGGCCTACCTGACATATATGCTATTCGAAACACTAGCTAGCTCCTGTCACGCAAGTGTTCATCAGCAAAGCCCGGCCTGCCTGCCATGTCTCCGCCGCACACCTCATATCCAGCTCCACCCCTCGCCTGCGTGCCTCAAGTTTACAGCACTGCACCGTTATATATACGTCGTCTGCCACTGCACCCGGCGAGGAAAGATAGACGTGCTGCTAGCTGCGAACCAAGCTGTGCCAGAGAGAGAGGGGTAGCACCTGATAGATAGAATCATCAAAACCGGAAGCTAGCATCAATGGCGTCCGCTGCTCTCCTCAAGTCGTCTTTCC
Source organism: Zoysia matrella (assembly GCA_001602295.1). NCBI lineage: Eukaryota > Viridiplantae > Streptophyta > Magnoliopsida > Poales > Poaceae > Zoysia > Zoysia matrella. The sequence continues at coordinate 35,646 of BCLG01001292.1, read as the reverse complement.
TTCCCAAGAAGGCGGACTGGGGCGCCTCCCGCCAGGCCGCGGCGCCCAAGCCGGCCACCGTGTCCATGGTGGTCCGCGCCAGCGCCTACGCCGACGAGCTCGTCAAAACCGCGGTACTATACGATTTCAATTTGCTTGCGCAGCTAGTTCTTCTTCTAGCTAGATAAGTACTACATTGGTCAGCTGGTAACATTTCTATAAAGTCACTCACGAGCTTTACTCTCGCCGCGCGCGTTCCGGCAGAAAACCGTGGCGTCGCCGGGACGCGGCATCCTGGCCATGGACGAGTCGAACGCGACCTGCGGCAAGCGGCTGGCGTCGATCGGGCTCGAGAACACGGAGGCCAACGCCAGGCGTACAGGACGCTGCTCGTCACCGCTCCCGGCCTCGGGCAGTACATCTCCGGCGCGATCCTCTTCGAGGAGACGCTGTACCAGTCCACCGTCGACGGGAAGAAGATCGTCGACGTGCTCGTCGAGCAGGGGATCGTGCCTGGGATCAAGGTCGACAAGGTACGTACACCATGCCACGCGCACACACCGGACAGGCAGACCGCTCCTGATGGTCATAAGAAGCCTAGAACAAACTGTGAATTGGTAAAGCACTAGCGTAATGGATTTGTATACGCTCGTTTCAGGGTCTCGTGCCGCTTGCTGGCTCCAACGGCGAGTCATGGTGCCAAGGTCTCGACGGCCTCGCCTCGCGCGAGGCGGCCTACTACCAGGCAGGTGCTCGCTTCGCCAAGTGGCGCACTGTCGTCAGCATCCCCAACGGTCCGTCTGAGCTCGCCGTGAAGGAAGCTGCCTGGGGCCTTGCCCGCTACGCCGCCATTTCCCAGGTACCCTGATTCACCGCTTTCACCAATCACCAGCAAGAAACACAGCGAAGTGTCCAATGCTTCCCAATATATATGCAGCGTATACGTAAACCTGTGAATGATATATGTGTTCTTGTGTATATGCTACTGCAGGACAACGGCCTGGTGCCGATCGTGGAGCCAGAGATCCTGCTGGACGGCGAGCACGGCATCGACAGGACCTTCGAGGTGGCGCAGAAGGTCTGGGCCGAGACCTTCTACTACATGGCCGAGAACAACGTCATGTTCGAGGGCATCCTCCTCAAGCCCAGCATGGTGACCCCCGGTGCCGAGTCCAAGGACAAGGCGACTCCTGAGCAGGTCGCCGAGTACACGCTCAAGCTCCTCCACCGAAGGATTCCCCCGTCTGTCCCAGGCATCATGGTGATCAGCTCTCTCTCTCTCTCTCTCTCTCTCTCTAGATCTCTCTAATTCTTCCCAAATTCTTTAATTATCTCATCTTGCACATTAATTTGGCCAAAAGAAATGCGTGGAAGTTTTTAGCAGCTATGTCCTGATCGATCGAACAAAAAATGCAGTTCCTGTCCGGTGGGCAGTCCGAGGTGGAGGCGACCCAGAACCTGAACGCCATGAACCAGGGCCCGAACCCGTGGCACGTCTCCTTCTCCTACGCCAGGGCGCTGCAGAACACCTGCCTGAAGACGTGGGGCGGCAAGCCGGAGAACGTGAAGGCGGCGCAGGACGCGCTGCTGCTGCGCGCCAAGGCCAACTCCCTGGCGCAGCTCGGCAAGTACACCAGCGACGGCGAGGCCGCAGAGGCCAAGGAGGGCATGTTCGTCAAGAACTACAGCTACTAATTAAGATCAAGACGATGATGACGCTGCTATGTGCGAGCGCCTTGAGGCAGTGCGCCGTTGCAGGTTCTGATATGGGCAGAAATTGCGCTGCGTGCGTCTACCATTTGTATTTTACCGACAAACATTGGGTAGACGAACGTTTTATGTGGGACGTTGATTTGGTTACTGCAAAGTTTTGCATATTAATACATGCACGCGACCACCCATGTGTGAGAGTTTTTTTACCTTTCTCTTTTTCCCTTTTTTTTTTTAGCGGAGAAAGACCCTCGACCTTTATTGAAGGTCGGTCAGAAAAAAAAAAAAAAACAGGAGCTCTCACTGGACAATCAGTGTCTTCCAAAACACACAAAAGCTAACTACCACCTAGGCCAAGAAAGCCAGCTAAATCGTCTATGAAAAGAGCACAACCCAGAGTTACAGGAACACCACATCAGAAATATATGAGGATCTGGGACCCCTTCGACAGAGCTTTCCAACTCTGCAGAAATGACACTCCAGAAAACAGAGCATCAGTTGGATTGAGAAACTTCTTCTCGATCACCATCTTGTTTCTGATACGCCACAACGGCCAGGTATAACTTGCAAGGGAGCAGGAAAAGAAAACTTGATCCACTGTCTCAAGTTGACCACATAGGATGCATCGCTCGCTGCCTTTCAGGACGACACCCACTTGCAAACGGTCTAAAAACATTTGCCACATAAATCTTGACTTTCAAAGGGATTTTACTTTTCGAAAGTAACTGCAGGGTTCTGATCGGTCACACCCCAAAACGTAAAAAAAACCTGTATAAAGAAAGCGTAGTAAAGGTGTTACTCTTATCTAAAGCCCATAAAACATTGTCCGCTTCAGCGTCTAGCTGAACCGAGGATGTCAGCTCAATCAAAAACCTCCGTTCCTCTCTCTCAACTTGCCCAAATTGTCTTCAGAAAACAATGTTGAGCTGTCACTCTGAAAAACAGGAAGCTAACTTCTCATTCGGATACAGGCAAATGCGGAAGAGGTTAGGAGCCAAAAGTCGGATACAAGTGTTGCCAAAACTTAATAGTTTCACCGTTGTGTGGTTCAAAGATAGCTCCCCACTTAAAAAGATGTTTGACGCGATGTAAGCCCTGCCAAAACTGAGACACCCCCTGTGTCCGAGACAGATCAAAATCATCATGAGGCATGTATTTGGCTCTTAAAAGACGGCACCGCGTTTCATTCTTACACGTGTGGATCTTCCAAATCTATTTAGTAAGCAAACAGTTGTTCATTAATCCAGTATTGATAATACCTAAACCTCCATGTTCTTTCGGTTTCGTTACTGCCGGCCATTTCATCTTATGGTTCTTGTGAGTATGATTCGCCCCTTGCCGAAAGAAGGTTGATCGAATAGAGTCCATCTTCTTATGTGTACCGTTGTGAAAATAGTAGAAACTCATCGTGTAATTTGGTAAGTCACTTAAACAGGTATTGGTAAGAATTAGTCTTCCCCCTCAAGGATTATTCTTTCCTTTCCAAGGATCTAACTTGGAGCTCATCTTAGTGACTATTTTGTCAAAATCAACCATTCTAAGGGCATGATCAGAAATGGGGATCCCAAGATAAGTGATGGGAAGTTTTTCAAGTTTAGAATTCAACATATTAGCCCAAAGAGTACCCCTTCATGCGTCATCTCAAACGCATAAACCTCACTTTTATGGAGCCTAGATAGAAATTCAAAACAGTATAAGATGAGCTTCAAATTTCTAATGTTGTCCACCGATGGTTCAATCAAAATAACTGTGTCACCGTCATGCTAGCATCCGGTGCTTCTTGTTTCGTGGATGATCGGATTTCAACTTCAAGAGAATCGGCGCCTGCAGCGAAGTCGCCGGTGCTTGCTCCCTCCGCATCATCCAAGCACCGGCTAAAAAGCTACCGCTGTGGGTGGTCTAAAAGACCAAAAAATGGTGGCCACAGCCTCTTCAGAAGATGCACACGTGCATGCGAATCCGAATCTCTCTCCGAACAACAGAACGGTGCAGGCGCAAACGACTTATTAGCCAATGGCCCAGACGATCCTAGCTAGAGCGCCACCAGAGCATGGCTCCACCTGCCACTGCCAGTGGGCGGCACCTCCAAGTCAACCGCGTAGTAGGGCCCGCCCAAGAACGAGGCGACGCGGTCAACCGGTGAAGGGACAAGGAGAATGCGGTTATCCCTGACATGCGGCCAAGGTTTCAGTTGGAAAACCGGCCCCCACCGGTTTGAGTGGTTTTTGCGAAAACCGAAAAAATCGTTACAGTAAACTAAAAAAGTCGAACAAATTCAAAAAACAAATTTTTGAGAGAAAACCGGCCGGTTTGACCGGTTCACCGTTTTTAATTTGAAATCAAATTGGTTTAAGCGATTTTTCATCGGTTTTTTTAGTAAACCGGCCGGTTTGATCGGTTTTCAAATTTTCAAATTTTTTGATTTTTTGATTTTTTGATTTTTTTTGAATTTATTAAATGATAAACCCAACGACCCTTAAACCGGACCGTTGTGACCGAAAATGGTGAAAACCCTGCATGCGGCTCGCTTCCGTTTCCTGCCTGATCTTGTTTCTGGGACTTGCTGGGTCCATGTAAAGTGCCCATGCAAAAGACGAAGGAAACAGAACACCTCTGCGGTCGAACAAGCCCTGTGAGCAGGCTTATCCGGACTACACCTCTGTGGCTCTCTGCCCCGTTCATGTGATCATCGATCACCAAGCTTCGATCGATCTTGAGGCCATCGTTAACTTGTCTCTGGCGTTCGTCCCGAGCTTGACCGAGCAGAATCGATCGATCGGTCGTCTGCATGTTGACGGAAAGATTATCCGAGCGTTTGATTCTGGCTTCCGATAAAAACGACTAGATCGTCTCTCGTGTTCGTCGCACACTTGGAAAAGCATATATAATCATTGATGCTCCCTTTTCTTGGCGGGGAATCGTCCATGTTGGATGACAGATTATCTGGCTGTGTTCACAGAGAAGATAGCATCCACTGCTTTATAGCAGTACTAGTAGATTGAAATTTGAACGCTAGATTATTCATCAAAAAGAAAAGAACGTTCGATTCTCTTGTCTCTCGACGAAACGACGAGAGCGTTGTTTGTCCATGGCGCGCGGCAAGTATCTGTTCGCCGGTTCGTGGTCGAGACCAGATCACTGTGGATTCCGACCAGTTCCCTGCGTAAGCATCCAAATCATCGGCTACAACACACTGTGCTTTGGTAATCAAGGTGGTGCTGATGCGCGAAGGAAACGAGTGAGGAAACGGAACCCCCGACGAGAAGAACCCGACCAGCGAACAGCGATCACTGCGCTCCAACATTCCCGGCAGCCGCGTCGACCCCACCCGGTCGAGCGTCCATGAGCGCCACCGCGGCCGTGGCGCCGGCGCAGCGGACGCGGAGCCGGCCGCCGTCGGTCGCGTCGTCCCGCGGGTCGGAGTCAGACGACCCCGTGTTCCCCGCCGCGCCGGCCAACGGCAACGGCAACGGCTGGCTCTCGCCCAAGCCGGACTCGCCCAGCCACGCCGCGTAAGCAGCTCCCTCCCGACGCGTCGTCGCCGAAAAGCTACTGGCTTTTTTTTTCTCTTGCTCGCGTCTGATGGTGTCGGGTACTCGGGTGGGGTCCGTTTTCGTTTGTTCGTTGATCAGAGGAGGGGAGCGGACGGTCAAGAAGCTGCGGCTGTCCAAGGCGCTCACCATCCCCGAGGGCACCACGGTCTCCGACGCGTGCCGGAGGATGGCAGCCAACCGGGTCGACGCCGTGCTGCTCGCCGACGCCGGAGGACTGCTCTCCGGCATCGTCACCGATAAGGTATCGTGTTCTCTGTTCTGTTCCTACGATCGAATCAGTTGTCAGACTTCTGTGTGTTTGGATTTTTTATTTTATTTTTTGGGTTGATTAAGGTTTTGAGCTAAAAAAGGTCCGACCTTTCCGGGTTAAAATAACACTGCGTATTGTAATAGTAGATGTTTTGAATTTTGTTCCACTTGGTTCCTTAAAGCTTGCTTCTGTCTCAATCAAGACGGATTTCTCGATCAACTTTGGACGCCATGTGTCGCTGCAACTTTTGCTCACGATTATGACCGCTGTGTGCTAAATATACTTTGTCATTTGTAATTACAAATTTTTTGGGCTGAAAAACTTACTACTTTCTCTTCTTCCCTTCTTGTGAATTTGGGTGTAGGACATAGCTACAAGGGTGATCGCCGAGGGGCTGAGGGCTGAGCAAACAATTATCTCGAAGATCATGACAAGGACCCCTCTGTACGTGATGGCTGACTCGCTTGCTATCGACGCACTGCAGAAAATGGTCCAAGGTGTACTCGCTTTTCTTTTCTGAGTCATGTTATTTGCTTCACGAGCTATTATGTGAAGATCAGAGAATTTGCAGGTCCTCAGTTTCTGTTTAATGATGCATATGGTTGAATGGAGTATGAGCTATGGGAGTAATATTAATATTACTTTTTTGGAGTACAAAATAGTTATTCTGTGCCTGCTTATTGGAACATCTTGGGACACACTTTAGCAGGTCTTTCTATTTTTAGTATCATATTGCTCTGACACAACTTGCTTCACTCTTCTGTTTCTAGTCTAGAGTGAAAAAATCATGGTTGCGATGCTCAATATCTAAACTTCTTCTGTGTGGGTGGCATAACCGCATACCTACTTTTCACTGCTGGATAGCTTAGGCTATTGTTTTCCCACGGTTCATATTAACAAATAGATTTTGCTTTATGTCGCTGAAACTAACAGTCTTTTATTGTTTAGGGAAATTTAGGCACCTTCCAGTTGTGGAAAATGGAGAAGTTATCGCTATGCTGGACATTACAAAGTGCCTGTATGATGCAATATCAAGACTGGAAAGGGCAATAGAAGAAGGGATTGCACTTGCAGCTGCTGTGGAAGGGGTTGAGGGGCTAGTAGGGGGCAACTTCTCAGATATATGTATATTTTCTTCTCAGATATCACAATCTTTTTTTTTTTTTGCTCTGTATATACACTATTGCGCATTTTAGAATTAATTGAATATGACAGCATGCATTCTACATTGCCACGTTAGCTACTTTGAAACAAACTTTTTTTTCATGAGCCTGGATATCTCATATAATCATCATTTTTTTTGTCTATTATTTAGTCTAATTACAGGTCATATATAATCATCAATTGTGGCTTGTTTAGCAGACTAATTTAACAACTGTTATGCCTTACTGATGCAGCTCCCCAGGCTCTTATAGAAACCTTAAGAGAAAGGATGTTTAAACCTACTTTGTCAACTATTGTCACGGAGGACACAAAGTAAATGACCACTTCTCTCTGTTTAATTCTTTTATTAATGTTTAGCACAAATGATCTGGATAAGGAGGCTTACATTTACATTTGCTCGCAGAGTGGCGACTGTTTCACCTTCAGATCCTGTTTATGTAGCAACCCAAAAAATGCGTGACTTAAGGGTCGATTCAGTTGTTATCACTGCTGGAAATTCACTGGAAGGGGTCTTTACGTAAGCATTCCAATTTGTGTATGGACCTTTGGTTCGATTTTATAACTTCTAAGTTAATAATCTATATATCATCGTAAATCTCAGTTCAAAGGATGTGCTTATGCGTGTTGTGGTGCAGAATCTTTCTCCGGAATTAACTCTAGTAGATAAGGTTTGCCTCCAGATTTACAATTCTTTCTTCTAAAGGAGCTAGGGTGCTTTCATATTTCATTCTAGACTCAGGGTCTTAGTTTCTGTTTTTATCAAGGTGATGACTGCACACCCTGATTGCGCTACATTAGACACAACAATCCTTGACGCACTGCATATTATGCATGATGGCAAGTTTGTGCACGTTCCTGTTCTTGATGGAGGTAGACTCTGATTCTTCTGAGCCTAACGATTCTTGCGTGGTATTTCTGTTGAGTTTGTAATGGGTTTTCCAATTTCCGATGAACAGATGGGCGAGTTGCTGCTTGCTTGGATGTTCTACAGCTTACCCATGCTGCCATCTCAATGGTCTCGCGCTCTCCCCGATTTCCTCCCTCCCTTTCCGTGAATTTTTTGTAGTAAATTCACTCCATCTAATACTTTTGCTGTCTGAAGGTTGGAGGAGATCCTGAAACTGAAAGTGAAGTGGCGAACACAATCATGCAGAAGTTCTGGGACTCAGCTCTTGCTCTCGAACTTCCAGATGAGGAATCCGATTCTCCCAGGTTTCATCTTCCGTCGATGTTTCCTTCTTTTTCTTTTTGTTTCTTCAAACACTATGCTTATCAGAAATTATTGCAATGTGCAGTGAAATATCTTTAGTGATGCCATCAGAGATTGGAGATGACAGGAGTAGTATTTATCCTCCTGCTGTTGGTAATTCTTGTGCGTTTAAGCTCAAGGACCAGAAGGGGCGAATACATAGATTTACATGTGGTCAGTGCTAACTGCTATCTAGTAACTTGTAAGTTGGTTCAGAGGTCGTTGTGGATGCACTGGTTTAAGTAACAGCCTGTTTTTTCCATTTGCACAGGTTCAGAAAGTTTAAGTGAGCTGATGTCCAGTGTAGTGCAAAGGTTAGGCATTGATGATGAAAAGGGCAAAGCTCAACTTTTGGTAAAGTTTGACTAATTTGACAAACCTATAGTTTCCGCATCAATAGGCATTTTGTTGACTATCCTGTATTCCTGTTAGGGTTTTACTAACTGATATTATCCTGGTGCTGTTCAGTATGAAGATGATGAAGGAGACAAGGTGCTGCTCATGACAGATTCTGATCTTTCTAGTGCTGTGCACTATGCCAGATCATCTGAACTGAAGGTTTTCCTCTCACTGATTTTTTTTTTTGTCTCTTTAGATTATTGCTTTCGCTAAATTGTGATACAAACTGTACGCTGATTCTACAATTTCCAAATTCGACACATTCCTCCAGACCTGAAAAAAGTCAGGCAAATGGCTAAAATTGTTAGCTTTTATATTTGTTTTCAAAGAAGACTAGTTGGCCCTTGCTTTACCTCCACTGACTTAATTACTGCTGGACTAAAAGTTGCGATTTCAGGCCTTGCGGCTTCACGTCGACGACTCGAATTCCAACAACGAAGGGCCATGGCCGCTTCCGGAGACGGCATCTTCCCGCGGAAATCAGTGGACGACCGTTCACTATGGACTGGTGGCTTGTGCGGTGGCTCTGACAGGCATCGCTGTGATGGTTTACTTGAAACGCTAGGCGTGAATTCCTGCAGTAAACGCTTTTGCAAAATAGTTGTGTGCAGCTTATGTGTGTGTGTGTGGTGTGTGAATATATATATATATATATATATATATATATATATATATATATATATATAGAGAGAGAGAGAGAGAGAGAGAGAGAGAGAGAGAGATTGTGTGCCTTGGCTCATCTGAAGGTTATGAATGACACAAAAACGAAGGGAGCAATCTGGTGATTTATTTCAAGGGAAACAGCAGCTTAATTTTCACAGTTTAAGTAAATATCGTTTTTGTAAAAAAAAATCCTGGTAACCACGAATTGAGCGGTGATGTCCATTCACTTTTATTTGTTATTCCAAAATGTCTTTTCAAAAAGGAAAATAGAAATTCCAAGAAATTGGTCTTCGCCGGTGTTTTACTACAGCAGTGGTGAAAACCTGAAAGCGCCAGCAGAAGGAACACAAAACCTGAAGGCAGGAGGCTAGCTAGCTGCAGGTCACGTGAACTATTTGTACTGTCACACGTCCCGTGATTTCTTGATGAATATATGGAGTTCTTCCAAAGTTGGAGCGAAGGCGAGACGAACAAAACAGATGAATAATCATCGCCATCGTAGTTTGATCCACTCAACCTACTGCTTTACCACTTCACATTTCGAGTTTGTCTCGCCTTCGCTCTCCGATCTGATCTCTGGTTCGAGCGGTCATACGGGTCTGGATGCTGGAAATCGATCTCACGAGATAGAACAAAAAAAGCGTGTGGGAGCAAACAGCAGATTGGCCGGCAACTCGTGACCATGACAAAGCTCTGAGAAGAAAGTGACAAACACTAGAGCCGAGGTGACCCAGTAAGAAAGTAAACCGGTAAACCCTCAATTTTAAGGTTCTCACCTTCTCAGATTAAATATTCAAAAAATATGTTATTTATGTGTCAACGACAGATAAAACCCTACAATAAAACTCTGCAAGTGAAATGACACATGGACTCGAATGGCATATTTCAAATTTCACAAAATTGTAATGGGATGCATCAAATTAATCCATATTCAAAAGGTGGATGTACATCTTGGTAGCATTTGCCCATATTCTACAGAAGCCATGTGTCCACATTCACACGGATTTGCAATATCCTTCTGGTTGTCATGGAACGATGACGAGACCACAAAATTCATTTGGTGATGACAGGCCAGTGGTGATCAGCGCATTGTGAAATGAAAAAAAAGGGTCTTATTGGGGTTGCATGTAGCTCAAGCGAAGTTCCCCCGTGGAATCTCACTATCGGTGCTATGATTTTTTTTATTTATATCTTGTGCAACTGCCGACTGCTTTGCGGTTCCATACGTAGCTTGAAAGGCAGTCATAAGATATTGTTCACAGTTGTGACGATGCCGTCATTGGCAACTTTGCCAAGTCCAAGTGCGGATGGATATGATATTCATCGTAATTTATTTTGCTTTTGCCTTTTTATTTTATTTGTTCCTCGAGAAACTACTTTCCGATCCGGGGATCATTGTGTACTTGAGCACGTCAATTTGTTTCCACTTGCTAATCGTTCATTTAAAATGCTATTCCCTCTGCCCTAAATTATACGATCCTTCAATTTTTTCAGTTATAATTTGTTTTCGCTTTTTGATACATTTTTTTTCAATACTTCTTTACCACTGCATCTCTTCATTTTTCGGTAAATAACATCTTTTCCACTCTTGTAACTTTCTTTTCAGTGGTCACATCAACGAATTATAAATTGAGACCGAGGGAGTATAAGAGCCTGTTTGCTTCGTAGCCGAAGCTCGCCGCAAGTCGCCACGCAGAAGGTCTGGCGCGCGGCGCCCGCCAAACGCGCTAGCCACCGTTCGCCGGAGTTTCGACTCCGCCACAGCTCGTTAGTTCATTTTCGACGTCATTATGCGCCTAATGTTTTTCTTCGTCAGAATCGAGACGCGGACATGGACGCCTAACATGCGGCGGCGGGTGCCAAACAGCCCTAATTGAATATAACTTTGTCGATCGGATCATCATATCACAAATCGGTTCTCACTACGCCTGCCGGACAAACGATCGTTTAATTAGGTAAAGTGCCATCGATCTGTCCGGTGAAACTTTTTCTCAGCTGGGCCAAGGCCGGACACAAGGGATCGACACCTCGCTTTTTGGTTGGTAACGACGTAGTAGCATATTGTCAGAAAAAAGTTCATGAGTGGTTTGATGCTTGATGGGTCATGGAGTACTGCTGGTTATTGGGGAAGTTGGGAGGAGGACTGATGATCTTTGGATGAATGAGCAGTTGAGTGAGCTTCAAGGGCCAAAAGCGACGAGCTAGCAGCGGCGGCATTTATATATGTGTGACGTGGTGTTTGTTGATCGTGTGCAGGGCAAGAGTTACTGGCTTTCTGGCAAGTCTCATCTAGTATCTTGTACCCGGATTTGATGTGTTACTGCCAGTCCCAGTACGTGTTCGTGCTGCTGAACCATACATGCATCGTCCCAAAATTCGTAGCGAGAGGTACATGAAACCAAAACAAGGAACATTTGTCCGATTTTTCTTGCCTGCTCTCACCTAGCCGTGTAGTACTAGTACTCCGTATGAATATATAAGGAAAAGAGCACCAACTGAAGTATCAGTACAGTACTGTTCATCTAGTCCGTGATACACAGTGATTTTCCTCGCATGCTTATTCAAATAGCCGATTCTTCCGACAGCGGTTTATCAGAAAATTCTGCTTCTTAAATAAGCAGTTCAAAAAAAGTGGATTCAAACAGAACCTCGACTGTCAGACGTCGATTTTCATCTAACCTGAGATACACAGAGCGGCCCAGACCGTCAGAGATCGGAGCCACGCTCGTCTGTTTGACTATGATCAGACGATCGTTTCCACTGCTCATGTGTTTGGTAATAACTAGATTTACCTGGTCCGAATTTCAGTAACATTGCTCGATTAGTACTCCCAGATTGTAGTTGTAGCTTTTGAAAGGAAGCTTTGCCATGGCCAACCTTGTCAAAAAAAAAGATTTACATTTTTGAGTCAATTACTTATTTCCCTTTATTCTAGTAATATTTCATCCCTTATTTGCCTTTAAGAAAGCCTCAATGCAATATATTCTCATGTTTTAAAACTAAATCCCTTTTCCTTAGCTCCGTTACACTTAGGTGTCATATTTGTTTAAATACTTAAAATACACACATCACCGTAACTCGACTTAAGAAAAAAATCGGAAAAATACAAAAATTTCAGCAAGTTTGGAAATTTCAAAAAAAAAAGAGAGAAATATTGTTCCTGTTGTTCAGTTTTGAGGAAAATAAGGAATGCCACTTTAAGGATAAAACTGTTCATAGATGATAACAAAACTAACGGTAAAAAGGATACAGATTTGAGTTTCATAAGGTATAATGGCTTCTCTAATGTGCAGTTTGAGTTGGTTTTAAGCAATAAAAAAGTCACTAGAAGCATGTTTTTACCATTGTGGG
>BCLG01001292.1:2531-23282 GCA_001602295.1 Zoysia matrella | reverse complement strand
GGTTTCACATTAGAATCAAAGTTGGTACTCTTTTCGAAGTCATTTTGAGCTTCTCAAATTTTTTCAAATTATAACTCATTCTCACGATTTTTTTTCTTTTCGATACATTTTAACTCTATCTCTCTCTTGTTTGATTTCAGAACATCTCACTTTTTCTAAATTTTTAATTCTCGTGCCTAACACCGAAATGACTTATAAAACGGGATGAAGGAAGTATTACACATTGAAGATACCTTAATGGAAAAATTGATTTGAAAGAGGATAAATTCCAGGGGAAAAGGTATTTACTCCTTATTTTTCTTTGTACTTCTACTTTCTTTGCACGTGGGCACAAGGATTAAGAATGACAAAAAAAGTAAGATGCGTTGAAAATAAAAAGTATAGAGATAGAGATAGAAATGTATTAGGAATAAAAAAATTGTATTAGAAAGTAAAAATGAAAATTAAAAGAGAAAAACTCATCAAATAACAGGATGGAAGGAGTACAGTACTCCTCAGGGTAGGCATAAAAAAAAACCCCCCCCACTTGGAAACCTGCGCGGCTGCGTGACCGAACCCGGGTCCCAACGGCTGATGGGTCCCACAGTATCGGAAGAAACAAGGAAACAATAAAATACAGTAAAATCCGAACGGTCGGTGCTCACCAACACGCGCACCGGATCCGCCGGCAACAACAAAAACAATGATGACCATGCTTGGCTTGTCCGTTTGCTTGTGCACGCTGCAATCTCTCCGGATGAGATGAGAAGCGCCATCATTCTGTCATTATCAAGGAATCACTCAAGCGCTGTTCTAATGGATCGAAACAAATGCACCTAGAGTATTTAGTTACCGTAATTTCAGGTCTTTCCATTTTATTTTGCGAGTATATCGGGTGAAAGACAGGATGTATTTTTTTTTTCAATCAAGACAGGATGCGTTGTTGGGAGAACAGAGACAACACTGAAACGATGCTGCCCTGGACAAGGACACAGTGGTGAAGGGGCGCGGATCGGCTGCCGTTCGTGGTTTTACTGCAACGCTTGCAGTACAGGTGCATCCACCGTTGCTCTTATCCAACGATCCTCGTGGCTCTTGATTTCAACGCAGTTCAGCTCAATGTATACAGCGCGTGTTCGCTGCTCCTATATAATTTCAGAAAAAAATCAACAAGTTCCTATTTTTGGAATTTATTTTATACAGTTAATCTTTAAAAAAAAAGTAAGTTCTCTCGCATTTCCAAAGTTTAGCAAAACTGTTCCATTAACTTTGTCTCATCGAGCTTTTTACCTAAGTGTTCTCCAAATTCTTCCGAGTTCTAAGTTTAAAACATTTGATCTCGTAATTTGAATTTGAATTTAATTATTTAAATTTAAATTTGCCATTTAATTAGTTGTCAGCTATTTTTCATGTTGTTTTGTTCAATCAAAGATGTTGTTGACTGGGTTGGCTGGTAAATTGAGATCCCATTTGGGATTTAAGTTCTCGTGTATAACAGTCAACACATTCTGAGCAGCAACATCTGATTGAACAAAACGCCATAAAAAATATGTAAAACTGATTAAATGGTAAATTTAAATTAAATAATTAAATAATGAAATTTAAATTACGAGACTAAATGTTCTAAATTTAGAATTTAGAAGAATTTAGATGACACCTACGTAAAGAGCTCGACCAGATGAAGCTAGCGAAATAACTTTATAAAACTTTAAAAATTTGAAAGAACTTCCTTTAATTTTTGAAGATTAATTGTATACAATAAATTTCAAAAAATGGTAATTTCTTGATTTTTTAAGGTATATAACGACCACACCCTGTATACAAGTAAATTGAACTGCGTCCAAATCGGACGCCATCGGAAGTCGACGAGGATCGTTGGATAAGAGCAACGGTGATGCTCCTGTACTGCAAGCGTGCAGTAAAACCACGAAAGGTAGGTTATGATTTTTTTAACAATTTAGTGCTTGTTTTGTGGTGGCTTCGGCAATTTGTTATATTCGTATGAATGACACATAAAATTACTTAGGTGTATAACAATAAATCAGTATGTCAAATTATTGAAGAAAAAAAAATTGGAGGAAGTTGTTCCAGAGGAATGTTTTCTGCGGCAGTGTTTGCAACGGAGGAAACCAACAATCATTTCCATCGGAAAAGAAACAGGCGCAGTGCATTTCGAAGGTATGAAAACATCTACTCTGATCTAAAGGAAAGAATCCTTGGACCAATCGACCGTGTGTTGCTGCTAGCTTCTGTTTCCTCTCTTGTCGCTAATGAGCCAGCACATCAAGCGGCGGCGCGGCAACCGCAGGGGTAATATAGCGCATAAAGATTTTAATTTTTTTAGTCGCACTAAGTTTTTGTTTCTGTATTTGATCACCGGGTTAGCAAAATTCATACAGGAATCACTGAATAATGGTAATATAGCGCTTAAAGATTTTAATTTAATTGCACTAATTTTTTTCCTGTATTTGATCACTCGGGTTAGCAAAATTCATACAGGAATCACTAAATAATGGTAATATAGCTCTTAAAGATTTTAATTTAGTTGCACTAATTTTTTGTTTCTGTATTTTCATTCTTGCATTCTAAACATAATTTTTTTATTCTTCTATTTTATATTCTTTCGATTTTCTCACTTTTTTTCATTTCTGTATTTTCTTGTTTTTCATTCTTTCAAACAGGGCGTTAGTGCAGGCAAGTAGGCCACCAAGAACCCCACTCCTCCCTGATTTCTTCGAGCTGCCTGGGCGGGAAAGAGAAACAAAGGCGACCTCCGACCTCCGGACCTGGCGGTGACTGGTGAGGTTGCAGGGAAAGAAGGGAAAAAGAAAAGCGCGGTCTTTGGATTCTTGCGGTGGGACGTTTTTTTTCTTCTTCGCTCTCGAGGTCACGCCCACTTCTCTTCTCCTCGTCGCGTTCCATCCGCCGGGGTGGTGCCGTGGAGGTGCAAATCTGGTACGCGCTCTCTGTCTCCCCCTCTGTGCATTCGCGTGTTTCGATCTGTGGTTGTGTATCTGTGTGTGTGGTGGACCGGGCAATGCCGGTGCTGTTCTTGCGTCGCTGGAGACGAACGGGGAAAGAAGTAGTGCTTGCGGGTGTAAAAAGTAAAAACCGAAGCTTTCCGTCGGCGACTCAGACGGTTCTTGTACTGATGGCCGTCGCCGTTCCCCATTGTTGACTGGTTGTATTCGCAGGTAGGAGTAGTAGTATCATTAATGCCGCCCGTGCCCGTTTCACGTGCCTTTGGCATCCCGATTTCGTTTTCTCTGTCTGTGATTTTCTTTTGGTGGGGAGGTTGGGGTTGATAGGAGATGCTCTCTTGTTCCTTCTTCCTGGCGGTGTTCGCTAGGTTTGTGGCCTGCGTTTTGTCGCCGAGATGGGACTTTTGAATCTTTGATGAGGTTTCTTTGCGGGTGAAGCAAGGGTTGGGTCCAGTCCTCGGCTTTTTCGTTCGGATTTCTGCGCGGTCTTGGCGGTTCATTCTTTCCCCGTGCCCAGTGGTTTTGGTTCTTCGGTGGATTTGAGGCCTGGGTTTTGGCTGAAGTATATCGTTCTTCCTGCATTTTGTATTTTTTTTTAATTCAGTTTCTGCGGTGGAAGATTTATGGGGTTTTAGGGTTGAGTTGGGGATATTAGCTTGGTTTGGATCTCTGCGGTGTTTTTCTACAAAATCACTTCCCCCCCTCTTTCTAGATCGCACCCAGAGTTGTGAAGGCAGATGGATTTTAATTTCGCGTTGCGTAGTTTTGCGGTAGAGAATGTCCGATTGTACATTTTCATGGGTTCTGTAACCCTACTCATCAGCTCCTCGCTTCATTCTGAATCGATCCACATATTACTCATTGTACTCCGTCTTTCTGTGTTGTTGATGAACTTCTCTGTAATGTTTGTAAGAACTTTGGTAATTGCACCCATAAAGTTCATGTTCTTGAGTGATTGTTTAACTGTGATGTTCAGCTTATGGCAGCACTCTGCAAGACTGTAACGTATTGTGTCTCCATTTTCAGTATTGATATATGAACCCAGCTTTTGGACAATTGGCGGTGCCAAGGGAAACGATAGAATCCCTGTTGCTGCTTTGAATGGTCTTGTGGCTGCCATATGGATCACCAGAGTTGGCCCTGGAGGCGCAGGTCGTTGGATAAGAGCCCTGGGCATAGTGATAGCTCCGGTTCAGCTTCATCAAATTCTAAGCGTTCCATAGATGAACAGGTTCTGCTTCACCTCCACACGATATTTTTCTTCCCTACAGAAATTTGTTTCTTAATCTCTGCATGTTAGAGTTTATTTTTGTTCCAGTAAAGGGACTTAACATCTATTCAGTCATCATGGCTTGAGGAACATTCAGTTGTTGCTTTCATATTTGTCACACCAGCTTTTGTTATTGAGACAGTAGGACCTTTTATTAGAACATAGGAGAGCTACTGTCAACATCGGTAGGCAAAATGTCATTTTTGCTGTCTTGACATATTTGTAAAACAGGCAACATTGTTGTTTGTTTCGTTGGTGCTATGAGAGAATAGGTTTGCTGTTCACAACTCTTATGCCATACTTGTCTTCCAAAAAATTATGCCGTATGACTTTATTGTGAAAGCACTTACAAATTGGATGTTTGATTGGCTTGGTTGTGATCATAATCCTTGTTTGATAAGAGCGCCAATTATCAAATATTACGTAGCAAAACAATTTAGTAGTTCGACCTGTGTTTTTGATATTTTCTTGTTAATATGCCTGTTGCAATTCTTGCCAACCATGGTTGTATATGGCAACAAGGTGGTAGCCTGGTAGGTTGAGCAAAGCTTGTTGCTAAGCAGCATATTTCTGACACTTAAACAATGTATTTGGTTGCTTTTGTGATTTGCCTAGGAATTGTGACCCTTTTGCAAGAGTTAGGTATAGTTGATACGCTTTCCTTCATTCTTTTTAGTTGGGCAATTGTGCCTTAGTTGCTACTTATGCGATAGGGTAGGGAGGGTAAGAAATTAGCTTTACAGCTCTAGCCATTTGAATTTGCATGCCTTCAGGTGCTTTGAAGCGAAGTCATGGCTTTTCAATTTTCTATTCCTCTAAGAGCAGCACTTGCAATTAAAAAGATGACAGGGTGATATGGTGCATTTTTATAAATGTATCACATTCAACTTTTTTCTGTTAAGCAATCTCATCTTGGCAGATTTGTGATCACCATAATTTCTATTGGATAACTGAGTCTCAAATAAAGATACCCATGTTGCTAATATTAACCAAAAATACCAGGTTGCTTGTTTATGCTTCAATTCTGGTCCACAATGCACATCAAAAGGCCATCCTTTTTTTACGTAAAGATTACTAAGGTCTTGTGATTATAATTGCACAGTACATACAGATGTATATTAGCCAGTTTGGTTATCCTGTGTTTATATACACACATACACAAGCTCGACATTTCATCAGCCTAGAGCCCTAGACATAAAGTTTTTGGTGCACTTGTATTTTCCATATGATTTAGTGTCTTCATACAAAATTGAAATAATTAGATATCTTAGTGTTTATCATAGTTCATAGTCCAGTGTGTCTTAAGCTTGATTTTTCATTAAGGTAAGCTTGGGCTTAGAGATTTATCTCTTGGTGGTTTTGTCTCTAGCCTACCCCAACTTGCATAGGACAAAAAGCCTTTGTTTCTGTTGTAAGCCTGTGCTCAGTATTTTCTGAGAGGGCTGATTATCATTGTTGTCTATCTCAAACGTTTTTTGGGGAAATAAGAAGAGTGAGGACTTGGCTGACTCATCCTGGGTAGTTGTTATATCCACTGCTAGCTTTGTAGATTATTTGGTACTACCTCTGTCCCTAAAAGACCCTATTTTTGTCACGAATCTGGACATATACTTGTCTAGATTTGTAGATAAAATATATTTTTTTTAGGACAGATGGAGTAATATTAGATTCTCAGGTGACTGCTTTACCTGAATGATTCTCAGTAAATTTTCTTTTGGAAAATCAGGAAGTCAGGCCTATGTCTAGTAATTCTCCCGTAAATCATAGTCATTCACCTGAGGTCTCTTCAAGAATCACTAATGATGAGACTCAAGAAGCTAAAACAGCAAAATCATTGAATGAGAAGCTAGTGTTGGCTACTGGCTCAAATGGTTCTTCACAAGTGGAGGTGAGCCTGGATTCAGAGATAGGTCAGCCAGAGGTGTGTCAATCACTGGAGCCAGAGGCATGCCAGTTGCCAAAGCAAGATGTGTCCCAAAATGCCAGAGATGATAATGTACTTGACTCTGTGAAGAGTTTGAATGAGAAACTTTCAGCTGCTCTTTTGACGATCAGCGTCAAAGAGGACCTGGTGAAACAGCATGCAAAAGTTGCAGAAGAGGCTGTTGCAGGTAATTGTTTGTTTCCAGTTGGGCTTCATGAATATTGCAACTGACTTATTCCACGGATGGGTTTACTTAATTGGCACTTTTGTTCATTACAATCGGTTTTGCATGTGAACTAAAAATGTCTATATACAAGGTTTTTTTTCCTTGTTCTCATATAGTGATGACTTTACATTTTATTTCATTTCCTTTATTTGTAGGTTGGGAACAAGCTGAAGCTGATGTTGCTTCCCTTAAGTGGCAACTTGAAATAACATCTCAAAAGAATACCTCACTGGAGGATCAGGTTACCCAACTAGATGATGCCCTTAAAGCATGTGTAAGGCAGCTCCGCCAGGCACGAGAAGAACAAGACGATAAAGTCCGTGATGCACTGGCTAATAAGTCTAGAGAATCGGAGTCTGAAAAGACTGAGCTCCAGATCCGTATTTCTGAACTGAATAAGCAGCTCGAAGCCACCAAACTAGAAGCTAGTGCTGTTCATGTCCAGCATGACCTGCAAGAAAAGATTCAGATAAGGGAGAAAGAAAATAAAGACCTCAAGATTGACCTCATCACTCTGTCAAAGGAGCTGAAGATACTTGCACGGGAAAGAGACCTGAGCAACCAAGCAGCAGAGACAGCAAGCAAACTTCACTTGGAAAGTGTGAAAAAGATTGCAAGAATTGAGGCAGAATGTCTTAGGTTACGGCATCTGACACGGAGAACTTCCATGGCCAATGATTCTAAGCATATAACCAACAATAATTGCATGGAATCAGTGACTGATAGTCAGTCTGATAATGGGGAACACATGCTAGCTGTTGATGATGAAATTAAAAATTCTGATTCATGGGCATCTGCTCTGATGGCTGAACTTGATCAATTCAATAATGGTAGTTCTGACACAAGAAATCTTGTAAATAATCCTGTTGAGATTGACCTTATGGATGACTTCCTCGAGATGGAAAAACTAGCTGCAATGCCTGAAGTAGACCGTGTGAGCTCTAGCTTTGGAGCTGAAACTGATTCTGACCAGGGTGTGACTAGAGATGAGTCATCAAAAGTTGAAACTGAATCATTGCAGAATCAGGTTAACAACTTGCATGCTAAGGTTGAGAAGATTGAAGGTGAGAAAAGGGGGCTTGAGGAGGCCCTTGCAGAAGCCAGAGATGAGCTTGGCACATCATGTGATGCACTGATGGTGGCCAACAGCAAGTTGGCTGATTTGCAGACACAATTGGATTTGGCAAACGAGTCCAAATGTGATGCACTGGAACAAACTGAACGACTTGATAATGAAAGGAAAAATTTGGCATCGCAATTGGAGTTGAAACATGTAGAAACTGAGGAGCTTAGAGCAATGGTGGCCTCACTAGAAGGCAGAGTAGACAGGAAGGAGCTGGAGTTGCAATTAGAGACAGTTTCTGCCGAGGCTGCAGATCTTCGCAAGACAGTGGCATCGCTGGAAGAGAAGATTGATGCAGAGAAATCTCTTGCTATGCAGCACAAAGCAAATGCAGACATGTCTGAGGCTGCTAAAGAATCATTAGACGCACAACTGCGGTCTGCAAATAAAGAAATAGGGAAATTAAGAGGGATTATGGAAATTTTGGAGACCGAGGTGCGGAAGGAGAAAGAGTCTCGAGAAGAACTTGTGAAACAAATGGAGGTCATGAACTCTGTCTCAGAGAGAACACTTTCTACAGCATCTGACAAAGACCTATTAGAGGCGCAGCTCCAAGTAGTGAACTCTGAAGTGGCAAAGCTGCAGGGGACAGTTAATGCACTAGAGTGCGATGCAGCAAAAGAGAAGGAATATTCTGAAGACCTCCAGATGCAACTAGAGGCAGTGGAAGGCATCAGGAAGGTGTTGGAGTCTGAACTCGAGACTTCACACCAGGAAACAATGAAGCTCCGGGAGAAGGTTTTGTCATTGGAAACACGGCTCAAGGACCAGACATCATTGCTGGTGGAATATACAGCTAAGATGGAGGATGCTGTGTCCCGTAAAAAGTCAATGGAGGGCCAACTTGAAGCAGCAAATCTAGAACTCACAAAACTGAGAAACAAGGTGAGCTTGCTACAAGGGAAGATTGAGCAGGAGAAGCTTCTGTCAGAAGAGTACGAAGCAAAGTGTCGCAAGTTGGAGGCTCAGCTGTCAAGGGACAGTCGGGAGGCGAAACTTTGGCGTCTGGCTAACACAAATGATGACCTTAATGTCAAACAGGTAGCTCTCCTCTTTACTGCATTTCGTCTGCAAATATCATCGAAACTCTCCAAACTGAAATTGAAGGAAAAAAAAAAGTTGAAGCTTACTAGCTAAGTCTTTCTTATGTGTATGCCAAAAACCAGTTCTTCCTTGCTGGTCTAATTGCCCTACTCTTCAAAGCTTCCTGATCGCCACCTTATTTACTTTATCACAGGAGAAAGAGCTATCTAGCGCTGCTGGGAAGCTCGCGGAGTGCCAAAAGACCATTGCTAACCTCGGTCGCCAGCTGAAATCACTAACAGACCTTGACGACGTAGCATCCGAACCTGAAAAGCTGGAATCCCAGGCGCTGGTGAAAGATGGTGGTGGCGCTGGACTGCTCTCCGCAGACTTGGCTGATGGATCATATGAACATGATCTTCCGAAGAGGAACGGGAGCTACATCTCACCAGTGGCATCTAATGGGTCCTCGCCACCCGCTGAAACATCGGTGTTCTCAGGGGGTCTGACATCTCTTAGTAGCTATCTGAGCAAAACAAGAAAGTGAAATCTGACGAGACTGTTGTGCATAAACCGTAGTATGACAGTTCCTAGATGTTGCCAGTTACTCCTTCCTATTGATTGTAGAAAGGCTTACACTTATGGAAACCGATGGTTTCTGAAACTTTTTACTACCATGGATTCTTCATCATTTTCTTCAGTGTTTAAACTGTTCCAAACATGTGGCTCTGATAAGATCTTGTCCTATGTGGGACTCCCAAATGCACGGGCCGCGGTCTGTTGATAAGGTTTGGTCACTGATCACTCTGGATGGGCATTGGGCAGGGCAAGTTTGGTTCATAACCACCGAGAAATTTCATTGCTAGGATGACGTTCCCAGGAGGTGTGATTGATGAGATCTGTTGCCACGAGCAGGAATCAATTGTGCCAGTCACCGTGTGAGTACCAACATGTTATGCTGGTCCTTTGATCCAAGATGGACGCGATGGCTACATGATCTCATTTATAAGCTCAATTATTAACATAATAATAACAAGGAGAAGGATTAACATAATTTCCTTCGCAAATATAAAAACATACAGAGCAATATAACAAGGAAGACTAAAAAACTGGGAAAATCCAACCGGCGGAGGGCAAAACCGGGAAATCCAATCTGCAGATCAGATCGTTCGCTTCTGGAGATTAAAGAGAAGGGAGATCACATCTAAACCGTCTTCACTTCCCTTGCCTTTTCTCTCTCTCTCTCTCTCTCTCTCTCACCTTCGTCGGCGACGCGGCAACCCCGTGACCGCGCAAACAGGCAGGCTAGGCGAGACCCCGAGCTCCCAAGAGGACGAAGGCGAAGATGTCGTCGGTGTTCAGCGGCGATGAGACCGCCCCCTTCTTCGGCTTCCTCGGCGCCGCCTCCGCGCTCGTCTTCTCATGTACGCTTCTGCTCTCACCTCCCCCTTCCTCCTCTCCGCCTCCTCTTCCACTCGCGCGGTGGTCGGTTCCGTGCCGGAAGGTCTAGTCTTTCCGACGGAAGTTCGGATTTTTCGCCGTCCACTG
Organism: Zoysia matrella; assembly: GCA_001602295.1. Classification (NCBI taxonomy): domain Eukaryota; kingdom Viridiplantae; phylum Streptophyta; class Magnoliopsida; order Poales; family Poaceae; genus Zoysia; species Zoysia matrella. The sequence goes on along the minus strand of BCLG01001292.1, from coordinate 13,208 downwards.
CCCGATCTGTCGTCGGTGCGCCGTGATTGGGCTCGATTTGGTCTACTAGTCGTAGCGTTCCGTTAGCTCGATTCCAACGGTGCCGTTGCCGGATTCTGCGTATGCTCGTCTAGATTCGGCCCCATCAGGAGTCAGAACTGATTGTTTGTTGGGATGTGGCTAACGGCGCTTCCCCTTTTTGCTCGATCCGGTGCAGGCATGGGCGCCGCGTACGGGACGGCGAAGAGCGGCGTGGGCGTGGCGTCCATGGGCGTGATGCGGCCGGAGCTGGTGATGAAGTCCATCGTGCCCGTCGTCATGGCCGGTGTGCTCGGTATCTACGGCCTCATCATCGCAGTCATCATCAGCACCGGGATCAACCCCAAGGCCAAGCCGTACTACCTCTTCGATGGGTACGCGCACCTCTCCTCGGGCCTGGCTTGTGGTCTCGCTGGGCTTGCGGCTGGCATGGCCATCGGCATCGTTGGTGACGCTGGAGTCAGGTAATAAATATGACACCGCTTGCTTTTCTCTCTCTCTCTAGATGGTTAGTCTTTCTCTGTCCAACTTTGTATTTCACATTCTTCATGTGGTGTCGTTGTAGCTTTCTGCATTTGCATCGGGTTACATATACTAATGGCGTAAACATCATAGATCTTTTGACGATCATGTGACCTTTTTTTTTTTGCTTTACCTAATGTGTTCTGGTTCTAATGATGGTGGAGTAGCTCTATCGCTCCTGTACAGTACCAGTATATCGATACTGTGATATTTGATTGCTTTGAGGTTGAGTGCATCAGTAATGTGGCATTATACAACATAGTGGTTTTGCTCACTTGCGTTATTCTCGTAGATAAGATGTTGACCAGGGTCCCTGTACTATGTAGATAGTAATTGATATTCATTTTTCTTCTGAAGATGGACCCGCTCATGAATTGTGTTCGTGGATGACACAACATCACTCTGAATACATGTTCTCCATATCTTCCTGTCACCATTCTCAAATTGATGTCCTTAGGAAAAGCAAATCAATGCCAATTTGCACTAAATTGCTTGTCTTGACAACATCAATTTAAGAACAGAGAGAGTACTTGTGAACAATAGTTGTGAGCATGTAGAACGAATTTACTATAATGTTTTATAAATGAAGTTCTAGTCAGCAGAAGCTAGATGTTTTCACAATTAATAAAATCCTACTCTATCTGCATATTTAAACACTAAATTGCTTATTTTCCCATATTATTTATCCTACTCTTTGAGTTGGTCGTGTTGGATAACTGTGATCTTTGTACTTTTATTAGATTTAGTCATTTAGGATGTGATTGATTCAGTTTTAAGACAATCCCACAGAATTAAAGAGAATAACTAATTCAGTTGAATGTAGACTAGATTTCTCAAATTATCAGTATTTTGTTTGGTATATTGTTGCCCAAACCAATCTGTCTTTTACTTGGTTGTTGTCTGATGACACTGTCATTGAAGTTACTGTTGCAGTATCTTATTTAAGTTGCTATTGATTTCAGGGCGAATGCACAACAGCCAAAACTGTTTGTGGGCATGATCCTCATCCTCATTTTCGCAGAAGCGCTTGCTCTTTACGGTCTCATTGTGGGCATTATCCTCTCATCCCGTGCTGGCCAATCACGTGCGGATTAGATGCATCCAACTACCATTTCATCGTTACTATGTTCATTATGCTGTTTTGAGAGAAGCTGAAACTCTGGGTTCTTGTCTAGTTATTCTTGTTATCATGTATTATTAAGGAAAGGATTAATAGCTGAAGGAAGGTGGCACCTCTCTGGTCATGTTCCTCGTGGTGGTTTCTGTTTTCAGTCAAGCAGAGTTTAATTTTTTTTTTTTTTTTGGGTTACTTAAGGCTGGATGGATGCTCCTAGGCGATGTGGATTTAATGTTATTCTTGGTGAATAAAGAACACGGAATTGTATCCAAATAATAACGTGATATATGTATATTTTCTTCATCTCCTTACCCAATTCTTGGATATGCATTGTGTCAGCTATCTTTGCATGACGTTGTTACTACTTGACCACTTCGATTCATAATAGTTGTCCTTTTGGAGAAGACATGGAATGCAAAGCGTATTGATAATTGGATAAGCCTTGGTCTATTTATTGTTCAAGCCACACACTGTTCACGACTCAGCAGCAGGTCAGTATGGCACTGTCTGTCAAGGTCAAAAGGGTCCCTGCATGAACCATCTACTGCCATGCGGAAGCTCAAAGGAGTATGATTGGATGGAAGCTTGAAGTAGATCTTGAGATTTTCATTAGCCCATTTTACAGCAGTGAGAGACCTCCTGGCCTCTTTGCGGAATCTCCACGGAGCAAGATTGGATGAAAGCATGATCACCACCTTCCTCTAGCACTTGCACCGTCTCTCCCATGAACCTGATGAACGCATGCTCGTTTCTCTTCCCCTGGAACTCGTGGATGACCAACCTTTTGACGTGCTGTCTCCCTGCCGTCTCCCTGACCATGTCCATGTAGCAGCAGGTGATGTGGAGGCAGCGGAAGGGGCCCGGGTGCTCGGCGAGGACGGCGGACACGGCGTTCCAGACGTCTTACGAGGCCACGAGGCTCGGCCGCCAGAGCGGATGATCTTTGCATTCCGGGACGAGGTGGACGTCGGAAAAGACGAGGGGCGCGGAGCGCCAGAGGCCGCTGGCGTTGGTCACGGCGTTCTTGGCCGCCGGAAGGCGGGAGACATCGACGTTCCACAGGATCTCGTCGAGGCTGCTGCTGATGCGGTCGACGCTGTCGTCGTTGGGGCTCGCGGACCACGCGGCGACGTTAGGGGTGACCGGCATGGTGGGGAGGGACTCGTACGCCGCCTTGAGCGCCGTGGCCACACCTTGGTCCTGGCCGTCGAAGACCCGAACCGGACGTATGGCATTGATGCGCCAGCGTTTCTGTTTTTCCATGGTCGCCCGGCGGCGTAGAGACCTGAGACGGGCGGGCGGGTAGGGTTTGGTTCGGAGAAGCAAGCGAGTAGGGTCAGGTAGGGGCGACGTTTTCAGATAGTACGCCAAAAACAGAAAAACTACTTTTTCAAAAAAAAAAAAAACAAAGTTGTTTTTGTAGTAATAATAAACCAAGGCCTTAACAAACAGGATATATTCGTGTGCATGTGCTGTTCAAAAATGAAATCCCAGAATAATTGCGCGGTTTCCAATGTAAATTTTCCTTATTCCAGAAAATGGAGTAATGGCGATTATAGCAGCAAAAATTTAGCAAGGTTGCGCCAAGTGTGGTACTAGAAACAATTGCACTATTACAGGTAGGTACCACTCTCCATGAAAAGGCGCTGAAAAACATACTACTAAAAAGTGCAATTTTATTGATCTTCCATTCAAGAAACACCTGCACCAAACACTAGCTGTACAACTGAGCAAGGTCCTTCTCGTACGCCTTCTTAATGACCTCCCTCTTGAGCTTGAGCGCAGCTGTGACGAGGCCTGATTCCGGTGTCCATGGCTCCGGTATCAACTTGATCTTTGCTGGGATCTCGAACTTCTCCAGTCGCGCTTGCTTACCAGCCTGAAGATACAAGTGCATGCATAGCAGCATAATCAGGGAGTATTATCATAGAGGCACGCAATTCAATTTATTCTGCGATTGGTATGCGCATAGGTCCACCCTTGTTACTAAGATTCCTTCTGGTGAAACATCACACATTTTCACTTCGAGCGAATGCAATCGTTGAAGTGTTAAACTGAAGGAAAATGTGTGTGAGGTGTTGCAACGTTGGGAAGTCAAACAACCATAAATCAGCTGAAATACATGGGAGCACAAACCTTTGCCAAGGATTGAAGGACTTCTTTGACTGTCTCTTGCTTCTGGCACAGATCCGAAAAATGAGTATCCGCAATTCCTTGATTCGATGCCCAACACTTCAGCTCGCTGTGTGCAGCAACAACAAGGGCAACACAATAGTTGTGAAAGGGGTCAGCATGGACCATGATGTTGTCCACATATGGGCTTGAACTCAAAGCAGCCTCCACCTGAGATTGCATCATTAGTCAGAAAAAGGGTAACAGTCACCTTTTTGCCAGTAAAAGGAAGGTTAGGAAAACCTTCTCACCTTTCCTAGTGATACATATTCACCATGCTGAAGCTTGACTATGTCTTTCTTCCGGTCAATGATTTCAAGACAACCATCCGGGTGCAGACGCCCAATGTCACCCGAGTAGAACCATCGCATGCCTCTTTCATCATCCTTGTCACAAGAAGCATATATTGTTTTTCAAAAAAGAAAAGTGCCTTTTTTTAGAAAAAAAAACTTTTTGAGGCCGTATGGGGTTTTATTGGAAACATACCTTATAGACCTCATTTGTTTTTGCCTCATTTTTGAAGTAGCCTTTAGTTACATTAGGACCTCCAATAACTATTTCACCCCGAGGCATCGGTGAGTCAGTTGTTAAGTATCCCCCTTCGGACCAGTCTATCAACTATCATGTGTGAACAAAATTAGCATTATGTTACAAAAAAAAGGATGAATGTCAAAGCAAGGGAGAAGGAAACATATCATATTGCTCAGGAAATAAATGGAGAAAACCATAAAATAGAAGTGAACATGAAAAAAAACCCATTTGTCTCAGAGCTTTTATTCATGCAATGGCTGTTATTTACTTATTTGCAGTCAAGCAGAAAAAATATGAGCTCATCAGTAATCTTCAATATAATTGCTAGGAACATATTCTTTGCAATTAGGAATAATCTTGCAGGTATACTTTATCAGATAACTGAGGTGGTGATCGGCTACCAGTAGTACCAGGATGCATAAAAAATGACCGCGAGGTAAATCAACATCAGCTAAGGGAACTATATATTTTTTTAATACCTTAATGTATGAACAAGGCAGAGGAGCACCAACACGGCCAACAGATGAATCATCATACTCTGAAAATGTCCCTCCAGCACAGGTTTCAGTGAGGCCATATCCTTGCGAAATTGGAGCCCTGAAACAGCATAACTCATCATATTAATTTCAGCGCTGTTAATAAGATAAAACAACCGCACATCCAATTGCAACCTATCAACTTAAAATGTGGCTGCCAAATGTACACTATTGATGCAATTGCTATTAAGATCACAAATCGAAAACCACTTTTCTTTAATAGAAAATAGGACATGAATCTCACCCAAGGCATATATTGATAAATCGCTGAGTGTCCCCTGACAGAGGAGCTCCACCTGAAAGAATAAAACGGATCCGTCCTCCCAAGATTGCACGCACCTTCTGGAACACAAGCATATCCCACAAGAGCTTCTCTAATCCCCATGCACCTAGCCAGCTTCCATTAACAGCAGCTAGACGGCGGCTATAGGCAATATCAAACAATTTCTTTGCTACACCACCTTTTGCATCTACCTGAATTCATCTTGGCATGAAAAGTAGAACAGATAAGATAGTAGAAAAGAGCATGACCATAATAGTTAAAGGTGTCATAAAGGATATTACATTTTTCCTTACGCCATCACGGACACGGTCAAGAATAGCAGGGACAGCAGTCATAAGCGTTGGTTTCAGCGCAGAAGCATCACCTTGTGTCCCTTTCTTTATTTTATTTGATGTATCAGTCAGGGTTAAAGGTGATCCATATCCAATTGAAGCCCCAACAGCAGTTATAATTGCCTAAATATTCCATTGCAGAGAGTGAGTTAACAAAAGAAAATAGGCAATATGGTGTCCCAGTTCAAGGATATGTGTCACCTCAGAGTTAATATCATTACATGGTTACCTCAGCAGCCAATTCAAGGATGTGTGCTAGTGGGAGGTATGCAAGGTACACATCCTTCTTGCCAAGCGCAGGCACAATGGTCATAACAGCTGAAACTGTGGCCAGGACGTTACGGTGGCTCATCATGACCCCCTGTATGGAAAACGTACAGATAAAAATATGGTGCCTACTCAGAATGGGCTTCAGAAATGAATTAATTTCTAAATAACTTGAAATGATCCAACATGGGCACTAGCAAGAGACATTTATCTCAGACCAGCAAACAAAATCAGAATAACGATGCGAAAGACTAAAGATTTGAACAAACCTTGGGCATTCCAGTACTGCCACTTGTATACATTATCACTGCCGTGTCAGATGGGAGAGGCAAGTTGGCTTCCACAGGCCTTTCCTGTCCTATCCTCTCTACCTCCTCAAACGATTTAACAGTCCAGCTAGTGCATTTTGCAGCCAAGGATACTTCAGTTGAGACACCTTCCTCATTTATGTAGATAACATGTTTCACTGTATCAAGTTGCCCACTTATGTCAATAAGTTTCTTCATTTCTTTACGTCCACAGACCACTGTGGTTACCTCGGTCTAAAGAGTCAAAGCATGAATAAAATTAGCAGAACGGTAACTAAGATAAAAGGTATGGAATGCCAAATACTTGAGCAATAATATCTTATATGTGCTATTTTAATGAGATGAACTGAGTTCATGTGAACAATAGCAAAGATGATTTTCATGTATCTTAAATGTATGAACAGATAAAGTCAGCTAACCTCATTTAGTGAGTGACATAGTGCGCCCTCCCCCAAGGAGGCATAGATGGTGACAACTGTGATATTTTGTCTGAAGCAGGCCTTGCAAAGAGAGAGAAAAAAATTATAGACCTTTAAAAAGAAAGAGATAAAATTTTAATATGATGTAAAGAAATGTTATAAACATGAAAAAATATATAGCTAAAAGGTTGTAAATAACATAAGCAAAAGCCAACAGCAAATCGAATTCACGGCTATAGCTAAAGGAAACACTTTTACATGTGTAAAAATAAATTGTTTCTTACATTAACAATGAACATTCATCTAGAAAACTGTGTTGTCCCCTTTATCTCTGTGAAAATATTTTGAACATAAGGATACCCTCTAAAACTATCTACTTCAAGAAAATGAACTAAGTTCTCAAATCCCATCCACTTTTGACAAATTAGTTCATTTTTTTAAATAAAGAGGTTCGGAGGGTAATCTTAGGGCACTTTTTTACACCCCTAGTTACCTACAAGATCCTGAGACAGAGTGCTGGGCCTTTACTATCTTTTTGAAGAATCAATTCGTATCTTGACAAAGGAAAAGTACAACCTGCAGTTACATCTATCAAACTTCAACATAAGACTGTTATATGTATTCTATCTATATGTTTCTGCAAAGCTTGCATGTTTAAAAGAAATATACTAAAACTGAAGATTAATTAAATATTTGATGCATAAATCATACAGCAGAGGAATAACAGTCTTATTCGCTGAATACTTGAATAACAAATACTACTTGAACACTTGATTTAATATTTGACAGTTCTACAGAAGAAGAATAACAGTTGTATTCACTAGAATTAGCAGATGGCAGACAAGATACCTGCAATGCCATCTGCCACTCAGCCCGTGTATCAGCAAAAATAGCGACACGCTCATCCCTCCGATGACCGATCTGGACTAGACCGGATGAGAAGTTGCAGACAGCCTTGAAGGCGTCAGCATAATTTTTCCACTCGTACTGCCCCAAATGGAGCTTCTCAAACGACCTTCCATCTGCAGCCACCTCAAATTCCCTCAAAATAAGCTTCCTGGTGCCAAGCAGGGCCATGTAGGCAAACTTCTTGCACGATTGCTCGAACAGCTCAGCAAGCGTGTAAATCCCCTCCCAGTGTGTTTCCACAGGCTTCTGAAATCTATGGTTGCGAATGGCGTAGCCAGGCTCTCCACCCACATTGGCTTGCACTCCCCTCTTCTTTTCAGACTTCCTCTTGCTGAGCAGCAGAGATGCCACGAAAGGGAGCACGAAACCTATGAAGTAAGGATTCATTTTCGTCGGAAGATGTTGGTAGTGACTGACAGAAGCCTTGGAGTGAGAAACCTGCACCAGTAACTTCATGAGGTGAACTTTCCTGGCCCGGTTAAGTTTCTTTAGAGAGAACGAACAACAGAACAAGGGATTATAACCAGTGAAAACCGGATAAAAGTTGAAAACTTGGAAACTATGCGCATCGACTATGGATTGTAAAGTTTTCATATTTTTCATAACTTCTAACTTTGTTTTTGCTCAGTTTTCACCGGAGCTGTGCTGACATAACAACAGGGACATTGTTTATTTCAAAAGGCTACATATATGCATTCGAATAGCAGTCTGACCATGCACGTCCAGGTTGAAATCCAGAAATAGTTCAAAATCATTTAGACCCACTACCAAACTACCCAAGCAAGCAAGAACTCCAGCCAGCGCGTGAGGGGAGAGCAGCGCATTCGGCTGCAACGACCGGCGTGGAGCTGGAAGCTGCAACGAGCAGGAGGGCGTAAAAGGGAGCAACGCGTACCTTGGGGAGCGGTGCCTGCCTGCGCGAGGCAGCGCCGGAGAGGAATGCAGGTGGCAGGTACGCGCGAAGGAGACGCAGGAAGAGGAGGGAAATAAGGCGGGCGGAGGATCCGATGCCGCCGGCGCCACCGAGGACGGCAGCAGCGGGGTTTCCTGAGTGTGTGTGTTTTTATTTTTCTGTCTTTTTTTTTTGTCCGTTTGCGTTGTCGTGCTCGTGTCTCGCTTTTGGAGTCGACGAGGTTTGACTCGGCATCCTCGTTGAAATGCTCAGCTTTGGTTTCTCGTCCATTTCGGTCCATGTTTAGATTTTTTTTTATTAATTACATTAATTTGTATTAAGTTTATAAAACTAATAGATCAATTTTTTTTTCTAAAAAAATAACATAGAGATATATCATCCACTAAAAATGTGATATGCATCATGCCGCTCTTCCAAAGGGCGCAAGGTGTGCCGCCACAGTGAGTCTTAGAGTGTGTAAAGTTGCAAGCGGTCCTTATGTTGGGCTAAAGGGCAGGTGGGTAAAGCAGTTACCAGTTTTCACAATGCGGTACCAACACCGGCCCCTGTGAGCGAGTAAAAAAATCTGCCTCCCCAACCTCTGTCTCTTCCTGCACGTGTGAGGGAACTTTCCCAATCTCCAACTCATGCCCGCCGCACTAATCTGAAATAGATTAAGAATTGAAAAATAAATGGATGGTTGAGATTTAATAAGATAAATGATTGAATGGTTCAAATCTCTTATTTTATATCTCAATTTTAATTTCAACTTTATTTCCCATTTTTCAAACATCACCTAAAGAATCGTGCGATTGACGCCACAATTCGATGATCTATGCTTTGATCTACACTTTTACACTTCTAATCTTGTCATTGACTTCAATTTTGTACAGTTCCAAGGCTCAGATCTGGAGTGAGGAGCAGCCGTGGTCCTTGCTCCACGCTGTTCAGGGACGAGGAGCTGGAGTACGGCGGGCGATGAGAACGTGAACGGAGCCAAGCGCTGGTGTGGCCGATGAGTCGAGCATGCATGGTGCGGTGGCTGGGGTTGGGGAGCCAGAGTCCGGATCCTAGGAGCCCGGTGGCACCATGATCGTCCGATCCCCTCCCTTTCCAGATAATTTTTCTCTTCTTAATATATCTTCACTCTATCGCTTTTTATGTTGTTTTCAGAACATCTCATTTTTTTCTATTTTTTTAATTTTTTGTCTGAACCTAAAATAACTTATAAAAATGGAGGGAATATATTATGGTTGACAATATGGGGCCATTATTGGGGACCCGGCAAGAGGACTCTTATTTTTTAGTGAAACGGTGACTTACATGTGTAATTTGATACATACCATTAATTTTTTTTGAAATTTATGATATGTCATTCGAAAGCATACGATGAACCTGATGTTTAAAAAAAATTCGCGCTGCCGAGATAGAAAAAAGGGAGACTGAAAAATAGTCTACATCTTCAGTCATCATGGTTATTAAAAGACAGAGTCTACAATAGACCAAAATAATTGTGAACCATACATTTGCACGAATCTTGATGAAAAATGATCTTTTACTTCTAGAAGATAAAAACCCTTCCGTAATTATTAGTAATTGTAGCTATCAATTTGGTAAATTATTAGACAGTTTGGAAAATTGATGCATAAAATAGTTTTAAAAATATAAAATCTAACGGTTGAGATTGATTTCTAGTCTTACCTCTTAATAGGTAAAAATATACCATTTGGTCTACTTAGCGAGATTCCATTAAAAAAAAGATGACGTTATGTTCACCTCTTCCCTAACAGTTTCCTAACTGTAAAAACTTAGCACCTGTCATCATTAAGGCGTGACAACAAAGGGCATTGGTCATGTCTACATGACCCTCAGTCCAAACATGATTAATCAGAGTTTGCATGGCTAAACATCTCCTAGGAGGATGCAGAGGCTGATGTTTGTTAGTACTCCATCAAACATCAAGTTTGAAAAATTTGAAGTTCAAACATGGTTTCCCTCCAACCTTCCCTGCACCAAACTTCCACCTAACAGAACCGCAACGCTGTACAAACTACAAACCTAGCAAGTTCACGATGCAAGGACTCTGAGCTTAAAGATCGCATGCCAAGAAACCATGCAGAAACAAAGGCTTCTCCTTGCTCTGCTCCTCCTGATAGCCGGCGGCATCGGCAATGCCGGCGCCGACGCTGGTGAGCCGTGGCAGGAGCTGATACAGGCGGTTCAGCCCCCGGCGATGGCCTTGGGCGAGTGGCAGCTCCTCCACGCCAACATCGGCGTGTCGGCGATGCACATGCAGCTCCTCCCGGGCGACTTCGTCCTCATGTTCGACCGCACCGACACGGGGCCCTCCAACATCTCGCTCGCCGCGCTG
>BCLG01001291.1:89967-113566 GCA_001602295.1 Zoysia matrella | reverse complement strand
ATGAACACATTATACCTTCAAGTTATCCTCTGCTTCCTTCTGCAACCTTCTTGATTCTTCAACAATAGAGTTCATCATCTTTTCTTGCTCATCATGCAGAGCTTGAGCAGCAGCCTCTTTTTCTATTTTTTCCTTCTCAGCAGCTGCAATTTCTTGTTGTGCAGCAACCAATCTTTCATCTAGTGTTTGGCGTATCTATATATATTAAAGGCAACGATCACACTTAGCTAGTTAGATTCATTAACATGTTTATAATATATTGCAAATACACTTTGAATATAACATACAATAATTATTCCATTTTTAGACCTATGATTTTCTTGAGAAATTTCACCTAGTCAGGTTAAAAAAACATGGCACCAGAATAAATTAACTGAAAGAACTATCGATTCCGTATTTTGATACCAAGCTCAAGATATATTGCCTTCAAACATTAAAGTACAAACTCATGTCAACTGTAAACAATAAGGCAGTATTCCTTTATCATCCTACCTTTGGTTTTTTGGATAAAAAAATTACATTCCGTTAGGTATGCAACCCCTAAATAATGTTTCAAAGAAATACCATACCTCTTCAATTACCACCAAATATTTAGTTCTCTCATCTGACATCCTCTGAAGCCGAGATTGAAGCTCCCGTGCCTCTGTAGTTAAAATAGATTTCTCACCAAAAATCTCACAAGCATGCTGCATATGAAAAAAAAATGGCAGATATCCTTTAGGCTCAAAAATAGAGAAATCAAGAAGTCTAATGAATCATTAGGTCAAGGGAAAAATAAGAAAACCATATCATTTGCTTCCTTTGCATGAGTCAACATTTCTTTTAGCTCCTCAACTTTTGTTAAAATGTTTTTCCCAGCAACAGATGATTCATGCTTGGCTACTTTAGCCTTTTCTTCAAGAAGCTCCACATCCTCAATCATTTTCGTAACCATCTCGAGAGAAGGTAATAGATCATTCTGCATCATGTGACAGCACAAGAATTAGTCACCACACCAACAATAACATTAATCTTGCAATTGGTCACCAAAGCAAACAATGCAATAATGGTTCATTTAACCCTGTGGCCCTATGTTCAGCAAATACGACAGATTTAGCTTAAACTAATCAAAAATGTTTTCCTACCCTTACTTGATTTGGACTAAAAGGCTTTGTTGTTATGATAAGAATAAGAAAAGCTTTTAACTTGAGGAAATGATTGACTCAGCTTCTGCACAGAAGCTTCAGGGACTCACAGGAAGTTTCCATCTTTCAGAAACTTCAGAGACGCGATAAATAAATAAAAACAGGCCCTTAACAGCATAAAATAATTGAAAACTTCACAAAGTTAATCTTCTGAAGAATATATGACATCAGCAAAAGTACATAAGTAGGGTTCATAATATTGCTTCAAACAAGTTAGCCCAGGATGGCTCTAAGTAGGTCCCAGGCCGTACAGCAATCTAATGAACCAAATTGAGGTGATCATTTACATTTTTTGGTGGAGTAAAGGAGTATAGAAATCCCCTGCTGCCATCCTGAGGTTAAAAGAAGCTAGAGCACTAGCCTATTTAGACATCCCTGGGATTTTTCAAGTAGTCAACACATGCATTGAACACGAAAAAAAATTTGATTAGATTCAACTCATTTCAGTACCAGCATTACAATTCACGCACTGTATCTATTAACAGAATTTTGCTTTATTGTGTACTTCTGTGAAACCAAAATTCTTAAGCCCACTAGTGAACATGGTGATTTTAGGGGTCTTTTGACTCTTTTTTCACTCTTAACAAAATTGACTGAAACATTTAACCTGTAATTTTCGTTCAAAATACTATACTATCAAATATCAATTGTCATAATAATGAACCAAAATTGTCTAGATCTCTGAGTGCGCATGTGTGTGTGTGTGTGTGTGTGTGTGTGTGTGTGTGAGAGAGAGAGAGAGAGATCCCATCAGTCCAGTAAAGTGCAACCCAAATGTCAAAGTGTCTGTGGGAGCGCAAACATGCAATCCCAGCCAAAAAAAAATTTCAAAAATGCTACTGTACACTAGTTTAAAATGTAGTACCTTTATGCTTCTGGCATCAGCAATGGAGTCCTCAAGACATTCAGTACTAACAGAATGACTTGAATGAGTTGAGGCCGTTGAAGTAAAGTGATTCAAATTAAGATCAGGAAGCATGTCTACTTTAGAAGACAAGAGAATGTCACCATCCTCAACTACATCCCCTGAAGGTAGCTCATTATAACCAATGTCAGTGTTGCTTGTATTCTTCTGTTCTTTGAATTCACCAAACCCAACAGAGGGTTGTTCAGTATCTGACATGGGAACATCAGGCAAAGGTGCCAAAGCATCTTTTTCATTACTCAGAGTATCAGAAGATATTTCATTATTAGAAGCAACTGCCAAAAGCTCCGACAAGAATGAATCCCCAGCATCATTCAGATCCAAATAACCACTAAAAGACTTCAATGAATTGTTATGGGGAATGCAATCCCTAGCTGTAATTATGTTATCAGCATCTGGCTTATAAAGTTGTGGGGCTTTAATACTTATGCTGTCACCACCTTTTGCCCCACCTGATGATGGAGAAAAACATTCACTTGATAGATATCCACCATATCCAGCTTCATCATTACCTAAGTTAGCTAACTCTCTCTTGGAATTAAGATTTGCAGATACCACATCGAAGGGCGGAACATGATCAGGTTCAAACCACATTTTTGTAAGATTTCCTACATATAATTCGCTGTCCACATTTTCTCGTGTACCAGTTTTGACTTCCACAGATGATGTGTGATGTGCAGCATGAACACTTCCACCATCAGCCTCATCAACATATTTTGTGTTTGTAACATCAGCCACATTATGTCCTGATGTGTGCAATAGCCCAATCATTAGCATGATTTCAAAAGACAGGAAAGGTAATAGACGACAGCATCATCATAGAGAAAATATGCTTGATTCAATGAAGAACAAAAAGGTTCTTGATCGAATGGAGAAAAAAGGAATAGTAAAGATCGGCCAGATTTCAGAAATAGAATTTAACATCAAGCATAAGAAAATTATTAAAAATTGGCAGAGGAGTGAACTAGATAATACACTACAGCTAACTTAGCTAAATGAAAGAAGGATGCATACATAAGTTTTTGAGACTCTAATACCCTTATCAGAAAACTAATAAATCTTTTTTTTTTAAAGGTGGGGCACAGCAACATATCTTCAAAACATCTATTTTTATGTTACAAATACAAAATATACAAAAACAGACAGCCCGTGGACCTTTAACACCAAGGGCGAATTGGCTAAAAGTTGAGTCTTCACACTCACCAGCAGATGAACTTCCCACTTCACGTGTGCTGTTAGCAAACAAATTCATGGCAAAATCAGCTACAAATGGCATTGCTTCATGATGAGCAGACAAAGCTCCCACCGAACCAGTAATAGAAGGTATCACTTCATCAAGGACAGCAACCACCGCAGAATCAACATCTTTACAGTGCTCGATGGCGATAGCCTTTAGTATACGCTGATCAACCTACAGACAGGTGTAAAACAATTTTTTCAGTCCAAAAATAGCCATGAGAGACGTGCACATCACACAATGACTGAAGGCGATCCGGCACCATATACGCCAGGAAGTTGCCGTATCCATATCCAATATGTCGCCAGACACGGATATGGATAAGATACAGCCAGGAGATGTCTACCTGGAGTATCTGAAGGGGGGGAGGGGGGGGATAGGGGCCCGACACACCTTAGAGATGTATTCGGCCCACAACGGAAACACAGCCCAAACACATAACCAATTAACCAGCCCAATTAGCAGCCCCCTGCCTGCTGACCTCACCGCACCGTCAGAACTCGATGGCACCGTCAGACGCCGCCGTGCCACCGGAAGACACCATCTCACCACGCCATGCCACCTAATGCACTTCGCTGCTGCAACTCTCGCTCCCCGAGAAGACAAGGTCAGAAGATATCTTGATCCTGCTGCTTGTCAGCAAGCAATTGAGAATTTGAGATGGCAAGTAGTAATGTTTCTACTGCTCGATCCATCTCTGATCTGAAGGCTCCCTTGTGGGATTATGTGACAATTTTGGAGAGATCACAGACAGGTGGAGGAGATGTTAGATGGAGATGCAACTTCTGTAATCTTGAGAAGCTCACTAGCTACAATAGGATGGAAGCTCATGTGCTGAAGAAGAATAACAAGGAAATTGCTGTTTGTCTGAAGGTGACAATGAATGATCTTAGCCAAACGAGGAGAGCAATTGCAGCTGCTGCAGAAGAATTAGAAAGATCGAAAGCGAATCCTGTGTCACTAACATCATCCATTAGCAATTAGAGATGAAGTGGACCTGTTTATGAACTAGAGAAAGCTTGAAAATGGATCAACGCAAGCACGTGGATTCTTTAATTGCACGATCATTTTTTTCAGGCGGTAAGAACTGTACTACTACTACTATGATTAGCTCCATATACCATACTATTATATACTAATTCCAAATTTATTTTCTTTAATTCACAGGAATAGCTTTCAACTTTGCAAGAATCCATATCTTCAAGAGGCATTTACCTATGCTTGCAGCAATGATTTGAAGGGCTATAAAATGCCAGGGTACAACAAGTTTGATGAGATTACAAGGATCTTTGAGCCACCAAGTGATTGCATCAAAGCTTAGAGCTACACTTCTCAAGAAAGAAAGAGCTCATATTGACATGTTATTGGAGAGGTCAAAGAGCACATGGCATGAAAAGGGAGTTACAATATGTGCTGATGGGTGATCTGATCCAGAGGCAGCACTAATTAACTTCGTTGATGTTTCTGGGAAAGGAGCAATGTTTTCGAAGGCAGATAATTGTGAAGGTGAAGACAAAAGAGTATATTGCTGAAAAGTTGAGGTCTGTTGTTGAAGAAGTTGGCTGCAACAATGTTGTACAATGCTGCTAACTACAAAGGTGTAGTACTGCTTGTGCAAGCTGAATATAATACTCCCTCCATCCCTTTTTATAAGTCGTTTTGGGTCTGGGCACGGGAATTAAGAAAAGTGAAAAAGGTGGGATGTTTTGAAAACGAGGAGGAGATAGATAGAGTGGAGATGTATTGAGAAGAAAAAAAGTTAACTCGGGAAGTGAGAACGACTTATAATTTGGGAAATTTTGAGAAGTCCAGAGTGACTTATAATTTGGGACAGAGGGAGTAATATATTTTGGGCACCAGGTGGCATACACACCCTCAATCTTGCTTTGAAGAATATTTGTGAGCCTAAACTGCCAAGGAATGATCAAGATAAACATGTTTGGAGTATACTTGAGTTAGTACAAAATGTCAAAGTTGATTCTCTGATGATCAAGAACTTCATCGTGAACCATGGAATGTGGCTTTCAATTTTCAATGAGCCCTCTGAAATTGCTTGCTATTGCTGAAACAAGATGTGCCTCACTGTGTGTATGTTAAAACGATGTGAAGTGGCCTCTACAAAACATGGTAATTAGTGACCAATCAACTCATTACAGGGATTATGCTCAACTTGATGCTCATGTTAGAGAGAAGGTTCTCAGTGAGTGTGGTGGGGCAACATTTACTTCATTCTGAAATTTACTGGACCTATATATGATATGATTCGTGTTGCAGACATTGACACACCATGCCTTCATCTAATTTATGAAATGTGGGATTCAATGATTGAGAAAGTGAAGAAAGAGATATATCTATGGGAAGAGAAGGAAGATAATGAGGAATCTGACATGTTCTCAGTAGTTAACACTACTTAACAGTATACTGATTGATAGGTGGACAAAAAGCAATAATCCGCTGCATTGTTTGCCTCATTCACTTGATCCAAGGTTAAATACTTACCTATATTATCTTCAAATGGCTCATTTTACAGATATTATAGCAGGAATTGGATTGATGGAGGTTTTGATCATATACCCCCACACAAGGACAAGGAGAGATCAAAAATGAGAATGTACTGTTTCAAGAAGTTCTTTCCTATACAAGAAGAATTATGAAAAGTAAAGGACGAATATGCAAGATTCTCAACTTGTTCTGAAGAATTTAGAGATCATGATTCAATTCGTGATAGATGGCTTTGTGAGCCAATGACTTAGTGGATGAATCATGGACAATCTGCTCCTATGTTGCAGAGTTTCGCAATTAGATTGATTAGCCAACCAGCTTCGTCTTCCTGTTTTGATAGGAGCTGGAGTAGATATATCTTGATCCATAGCATAAAAAGAATGCTTTAACTCCAGAGTGTACTGAAGATATTATCCATGTGCACTCAAATTTTGAGGCTTCTCTCTAGAACAGATGCATGCAAGAATGAGGATACAAGAATGTGGGATGTAGGAGGAGATTCTTTTGATTCTCAGTGGTTTCGGCATTCTTGAGGTTGCTCAACTCTCTAGATGAACCTGAGTTGCAAGTAGTGTCTTTTTGGAGATGTCGAGGTTGAGGTTGTTGGTAGCAATGAGGATGAAGCAACTTAGATGGACGGATGGAGGATGACAAGCTCGTGGAGCCTGGAACTTTAGTTTAGTATTTTACAAACTTCACAGTTTACACTAATCTATTATGTTAATGCAGAAATACTTTGGATACACGTATCCGTATCGGTGCTGGATAGACTGAAGGTCCCCGATGCACATGACAGACAAGACAACATATCAAAATATGAAGCGATATTTTAACAGACGTGTGGAATTTCTCCGCTGACTACTGAAATTGCATCAAACCACACCGCAACTAGTACCATCTCAAAATTCGACATGAATTTATTATGTTCCCTGCCCTAGTTACCCTACCGTCGGCAACATCGCCTCAATAAAAAAGAATTGTTGTTTTTTTACTCATCCTACACAAAACCTCGAGAGCTGTTCGGGGACATGGGCAAGAACCGATCGTACCTCAGGGAAGAGTTCCTGAAGGGAGCGGAAGACCTCCTTGCGATCGCCCATCTCAGAACGGCACGGCCGAGGATCCGCACAGGCGCAGGACCCCTAAATTGAGCCCCCACGGCGGCTAGCTCGAGATGTGAGGAGGAAAAGGATTAGGGTTTGGGTTTCCCTCTGATCGCAAAGGGGTGAGGGGTGAAGCAGGAGGAGGCCAGGGGCGACCGGGCCAGGAGCCGAGGAGGTGCCGTACACAGGGTTTAATATTTCGTTTAATCTGTTAAAACCGGTCCACATCGGTTTAACGAAAACCGTAAAAACTGAAAAAATCGATCAAAAACCGTTTTAACTTAAAAATTCAAAATTTAAACGGTTTGTTACAGTAAACCGGTCGGTTTCACCGGTTTGCTACAGTATCAGATTTTAAAATTTAAAACTCGCCGGTTTTACCAGTTAGCCGACCGGTTTTACCGGTTTATCGATCGGTTTTACCTGTTTTCGGTATTCTGAATTTTTTTAATTTTTCAAATTTTTTTAATTTTTTTTTAAAAAACCGATCGATTTGTAAAACCGATCCGAACCGATTTCATTGAAAACCGCGAAGACCGGTTTTGAGCGGTTTTGTAAACCTTACCCCTACACCGCGGGGGAGAACGGATTTTAGCAGGCCACCCGTTTTCCTTTCCCGTTTAGGCCCTCCTTTCAGGAAAAATTGGAACAAAGGACTTGTTTTGTTTGCTACCGTATCTTGTCATACAAATTTATCAAACTTTGCTAAAATATAATAAGAAATTTGGTCACTTTGCTAAAAAATATAATAAGCAATTTGGTCACTATATTTTTGCTAAAGTTTGATAAGAATATAGTCAATGATGCGTGGGAACAGAACGTGGCAAGCCGCAGTTATGATAAAGAAACAAATAATCATTAAAAAAGTTGTTGCATTCCAAATTTTTGGTGTGACAATGTATTGTCAAGAACCAAACACACCCAAAGTCTAAGGCCCCTAAAATTTGTTATTTTTTTAGGCAACAAAATTTTTTAATTTGATGAAAGAAAAATATCATTTGTCTGACTACATCACAGAGTTTAGAAAGTACAAAAAAAACATATTATTAATATGCCCTTTCCAGTTATATTTGTTTGATACTTAGGCAGCATGACTTTAATTAATTTAAACCTTATAAGTTGTTGTCTGAACGTCACGTAAACATGACAGCAGGATTATAATACCATAATAATATATGATATATGCATGTGGCATCAGCACTTTGAATCTTGGTAACATGCCACCTCAGCAGCCTAGCAATTATCGAATAGAGAAAATATTATATTTCCTAAAAAAAGATATCTGGTTCATCGTGTTAACAATAACAAAGAAAAGCTAAGTTGATGTTATATATTCTCACTCTGGTCTATCGGCAAATTGAGTGGAACTGAAGCTGATGAATCGATTGCATACGAGAACCAGAGCTAGCAGCAGCGAATTCCGTTTTCATATTAGTCGCGTCATTTCTTAAGCAAGAAGCTACAATATCATAATGAGGAATGGACGGAGATCTCTCTCTTCGAACTTTGGGCCGTCAGCCACATTTCTTAGGCACGAAGAATATTTCCAAAGATCGGGACTGGCCGACTTGTAGTCATTCGATCTTCGGCAATTCTCGTGTTTTTTTTTTATGTTTTTTTTGCACTTTTAGTTAAAACAGTATATTTTAAATTTATTATTTAACAAATAGAAGTATAGTTGCTTGACATGGATGACAAAGTTATATAAATATATACTCCGGTCTCAAAAAGAAGTTGTCGATATAGTCTTCACAGCATAAGTGTGACATTTGTTATCTATAAAATATTTAATAAAAAGTAGCATCATACATTTTTAAAAAAGTATTTTTAAAATAAATTATTTCTAATTTTGTAATTTAATAAATTTAAAATTATTTTTAATTTATATTGGCAATATTTGATTAAACCATTGCGTTTAAAGCTACTATTTTTTTGACCGGAGTTGTAAGCGGGAAAAAGATTGAATCTTAGTTCTTATAGTAACAAAGAGTATTTTTAAGAGATAAAATAATTTAAATTATCTAAATATACATTTTTATAATATATAAAAGTCTTTAATTATAGCATATACTTGCAACACATAGAAGTAAAATAAATTTATAAGAACTTCTCTTATATCTTTTGGAATAGTTCTATTGAATATATAGCAAAAGTAAATTTAATTTAACAAAACAGTTACAGTTAATTTCTTATATTTATGTTATTGACCATGCTGTTGATTTTTAATATCATCTTTGACTATTCAACTTATCTAAAGAATTAATTCAAATATGTAAAATTTTAAGTTGTGATTCAAATAACTTTAATGATAAAGCAAATTATAATATATGAAATTTATAAAAAATTAAATATGATAATAGTTAAAATTTATGTTAAATCTAGAAAAGCTAGGGCGATGGCACGGTCGTTTATGTCTGCTTTCGTCGAGTAGAAACACGCTTCAACATTGACCGAAGAAAAGATTTTTTTCTCCTTCCTAATATCCACTGTTAGATTTTAATCTGACGGTTAATATTTTTTTAGGGTGACGTGGCGCAACGAGGGTTGAGAAAACGCTTGCGCTTTAATATATAAATCTATGTCATTGTTTATGTGTACTACCATATATGCTCTCTTCATTCTTAAATTATTGTTTACCGTTGATTTTTAATATCATCTTTGACTATTTAACTTATCTAAAAACATAATTAAAATATGTAAAATTTTAAGTTGTGATTCAAATAACTTTAATGATAAAGCAAATTATAATATATGAAATTTATAAAAAAATTAAATATGACCATAGTCAAAATTTATGTTAAACCTGAAAAAGCTATGTTAAAACGATGGCACGGCCATTCATGTGTGCACCCGCAAAGTAGAAGCACGCTCCTACGTTGGCTGGAGAAATTTTTTTTTCTCCTTTCTAATATCCACCTAGATTTTAATCCGACAGTTAATACTTTTTAGGGTGACATGGCGTAACGAGTGTTGAGAGAACACTTGTGTTTTAATATATAAATATATTTTTCAGTTTAGTTAAAGTTAATTTTTTTTAATTTGTACTAATAATATTTAGAAAATTATATAATGTTTAATACTTTTATGAAAAATTATTTCACGATGAATCCAAAAAATATATATTTTATATGATAAAATATCTTTAATTATTTATTATTAATGGTCAAAGTGACAAAAGTGTAACTTTAACTAAACTTAAAAATGCTTATATTTTGAAACAGATGGAGTATTAGCCATCAAAAATTTACCTTTTTCCAATCCGGTACTAGATTTAATTTTGCTTACTCTTTGTGTCATGATCACCATTTGCGCCTAACCAAGAATACATATCTAATTTGGATTCAGGAAAAAATTGTAGACATATTACTTGTGCATGCACAAATTAATATTTTTCATATATTTATGAATAACTTGCTGCATTGAGTACTTTAATCTGAATTTATATTTTTTTAATCATAAAAATATGGAAAATATAAATTTAGACAATGTACAAATAATATATATGATAGATTTTTTAAATTCAAGTTACATATGCATTTTTGGTAGGAGCAAATGATAATTGTGGCGCAAAAAGGGAATTAAAATTAAATCTAATGGTGGATAGTGAAGAATAGATTTTTTATAATGAATAAGTGAAAAGTATAATTTTTTATGGTGAACAAGAATTCCTCCGCTAACAAGATCGAGCCCATTTCAATCAGTTGTAGAGTGCAGAATGCATACAAAAGCTTGAAACCTTTTCCAACCGAGTTTAGTAATCGCTAGTCCGAGTGCTTATGCTTACGCTACGAGCAGAGTAATATGATATAATTTTTTTATACGAAAAAGTAATATGATGAATTTTTGCTTCGCTATAAACTAAAAACATGCACAATTCTTACGACATAAGTATGACAACATGTATTAATACAAGTTGAGATAAAAAAAAGTTTACACAACAATTGCTCTAATTTAATCTTTGCATGATATCTTTTTGACTTGAACAAAATCAATACTAATCTCAAAATAAAGGGTCCGTCTGCATCATCATAGACTCTCGCCGTCTGCTCATATTTAAGGCTCATATTTAGAAAGATTTTAACGATGAACCGGGATGGCAAAAAAGTAACAGCTGGCGTTTAAACATGTTCAGAAAAAAAATAGCAACATGTGTATTCTATTTCTCTCTCATGATTAGAATTTTAGTTGAAGTGTGACATGGAGATAGAGAGATGGCAGCACTTTGAGTCACTGCTATGTGTGTTGGAGTCACCTCTCGGCGCTGCACGAAGATTAGGGGTCCTCAACAAAGATTGCGACGCGTCAACGCTATGTGAGTTGGAAGCATGTGCAACACTGTGTGGAGGTGCGAGGGTAGAGAGGGGTTTAATAGAGAACGGTTCAAAACGAACAGAGATGGATGGATTTACTATTCTTTCTATCAGAGATAGAATTTGTGACACCAAAATTACAGATAAAATTTGTGACAAAAAAGTGGGATACTTGACATCTACAAATTTTGAGATTCATTATTTAAAAAAGAGAAATTTGTCAAAAGTACATCGTAATTATGCCAGTTGGTTTGTACCACATTTTCGTCTTGATTTTGTTTAGAGAATATCAAAATGATTTTTGTTTGTCCATAACACACTACGTTCTGTGCTTAAATTTTTTAGCAGTTTTAATGAGGCATATAAAAAGAAAATGTGTGAATGCTCTTGAACCTGTGTAGTTTTCCTTTCTTTTAGTCCCCTGCTATATTTATATTAATCTAAATTTTCATCCTAGATCTCTTCACCTGATCAACCATGCATATCATTAGATAAAACATACAATAGATGATGAGAATCTATAACATCAACATAAATAATTTTGTTCGTCAGTTCTGCTCTGAACGGTCCTGATGAACCTTCCGTATGCGGGCACATGAAACGTCATCTCCTCCCGTCCCCATCGCCACTTCTGCCCACGGCCCGGCAGCCTCCCTGTTTCCTCAACTTTTCCTCGTTAAGGCCCGTTTGGAACAGAAGAATTTTTCTAATTTTTTTATTTTTTTTCTTATAAAATTAAACTGATTTTTTTGAAATTTTTACAAAATTTTTGTGAAATCTGCTCTTCTCCCACGCCTGAACTCCTTTTCTTCATCTTCAAGGGACTGGTGCTTGAATGGTACATCAAGTGTGGATATGATGCTGAATGGTTCCGTAGGGCATGGACTGAGGAATATGAGTTTGGACAGTGGTAATTCTGTCAAACCGTTTGGGCATGCAAACCACCAACAAAATTTTGTTTCCAGTCCTATAGAGCTGGCTGCTAATGGTTGGGGTGGCACCTGGGGTTCTGGAGGTGTATCTCCTTCCCGTGCTGTTGCGTCATCACTTGGGGGCGTTTAGAGGATGGAGCTCATCTGAGTCCTCCCCAACTTTGCCGCATGCTGATTGGAGAGCCAATCCTCCGGCACCTTATGACTGCACCTCAGTGGACTGGAGCATGGACAGAACATTGTTGAACTCAGCAGGAAAGAGTGAATTGTTATCGGACACATGGTCAACCATGTTCATGGGTGGCAGATCCGCAAGGACAACTGGCAACCTTACTAGTGCAGGAATCACTGGATTGCATGACATCAATGTTCCAATGGATCCTGCTCCAACACCTCGTTCATATGATTGGCATTCTTTCTGCAGGGGAGGATCTTCCTAAGTCCCCCCTACCTCTGTAGGTAAGAAGCCATTGAATAAAAAAGGGTAAAAGTTGTCATTTGTTTCTGTCCTTGTTCTGGTCTCAGATGGTTGAAAATGTTTTACTTCCTGTGTATCGAACCGTGCTTGTGTATCTTTGACTGTTGGCCGAGATAAGTCTTCTTTCTATGAAACCTTTGTGCATGACAAATGAAGGAAGAAAATCGAAGCAGTCTTGGCTAAAATCAGGTGTATATATTTTCCCTGTGAATTCTTTGTAGCAGTTCACCAACCCGTGCTTGTTTTCAGTCAAGTATAGATTCTAACTGCGATGGGCGCATATGCTTCTACTTGCAGCGGCAATTGCACAGCCACTCACCAGCTGTAGACGCGTTATGTTATGATGTTTTTTTCGTCTGTAGCTGCGCTGCACAGACGCAGCGACAGCTAAATAAATGCAGCCAAGCGCGCCTGATCATTCTGATGGCTCTAAGTTTTGTATTTGGTTGTGTCAAGAAAATTCTCATATGTATATCCATTTCATCTAGCTTCTGGGAGGGCAGCAAAAAACTGCAAAAGATTATATATAGCCTTGCAGTAGAGGTGTGAATTGTATCCTGAGTTTTCTTCACATGCCATATGCATTCTTTGCTTGCATTGCAACTGAGGTCTATTGTTGTTACAAGCAATTTGAATTATTTTTTGCTCCATGTCAACGTTTTCTTATGGTTAATTATATTAACTATTTTTGTTAAATAAATCATATTAACATTTTTCCAAATATATTAGCCTTTTAGCACTTAATACTATGAAACACATTGGCTCGCTTTCTCATTTGCATTTTGTGTAGATCCCGCAAGGACTTCACAATTCAAGAATTCTAGCATAGCCACCAGGGATTCTTTGTATAATTAGCTTATGTCCATCTTTCTCACTAAGGTGAAGGTGGTGCTAATACTGCGGTCTAGTTGTTGATATTATAATTATAATCAAACTGATGTTTTTATGCTGACTAGGGTAGACATTATAAACCTCTTTGCAGTGCACATGACTGCGACTGCCCCTCATCTTTTCTGTTGCTTTTATTTTCTTTTGATGATCAAGTAAGATGTCGCAAGGTTGTGATGGAGCAACCTGATGGTAAGAGTATATAAGTGGCAACGTGACGACTCTCGAGGGGAAAGTTACTATATACTGTATTGGTTTCAGTTCATGTATGTGAGGTCTTGTTGATCGCCTGCTAAAATGTCGCCAATTCACCATTCGTCGGTGAGGTGCATGGTATTCGGCGGTATGTATTGGCCTGCATCTGGCGTTGAAGCTGCTGAGTGATGAGCCGGCAGTTCACCGCAACTTCACAGAAATTTTAAAAATTAATTCGATTTTATAAGAAAAATATATAATTTAAAATTTTTTCTCGCAATGTAAAAGAAAGAAAAAAATTTTCTTTTGAAATTGAATTGATTCTTTCCGAACACCACCGTATTCGAAGGTCGGCAGTTCGGCAGGCACGCACGAGTGCGGTGCACGTCTTTTCACGACGTCTCCTTCCGGCCGGCGTGCATCGATTCGGAGCTGGAGGAGCACGCGGCCTGGCCATCCGCTAAATATTCGGGCGCCGGCGCCGCAGAGCGAGACCCTGTGCAAGTGCCGCGCATGTCAGTCAATGCGGCGTCAAAATGATTCGCGTTCGTTCGATCACGTTTTATCACTATTCGATCGGCGGCAGCTTCGGCATGGTAACTGGTCAAACTGTTCACGCAGTCACGCGACGAATTTCTCAGAACGGGTGTTTGCAGGATAAAGAGGATCGCATTCGCCGCAGGTTAAAGAGCAAGACAGATGAACCTGCCTGCTCTGCCGCCAGGCACTGCGCCGTAGAAGCGGCGACTAGGCGAACCATCGAAAAGTCCAAATGTTCATCACAAAACCAAAGCCATTCGCCTTTTTTCCCCGGTTCGAACATGATTTACACGACGGGGCCGCACATATACCTTGTCGACGTTGTACTTTCAGAGATCCGTTTTCCTTTTACAAGTGGACGGCCTGCGCGTGGGCGTACCAGTCTTCGAGTTTGCGTACCAAGTCTAGTCTCTAGAGCAAGCCTGAGCGAGGATCGAGCTTTATCTAGGTAGCCACGAAGATCGAGGAATCATGCGGAGTGCACAAACTGAGCCTCTGACCTGGAGCGCACGCGCCTTCCGGTTTGGTCCTGTCAGAACCGTGACGCGTCGCCTACAAGAGGCGTGCACGCACATCTTTTGGTTTGGCTGGTGATGCAACAGCGACGGCGACGCTGGTGCCATTCGGGACCTGACACGTCTGGAGCGTTGTTGGTGGCTTCAGTCTCTTACGGTTTAGGATGTATCAATGGGGCACTGTGATAGTTGTGAGACTTGATCAGTGGCGAGTGAGCTGATGGAAAATAGTGAGTCGGCACAGGCATTGGGGCGCCAGAGTTGTGGAAGATGATGTCTTGTGATCTGCTATAAAAATGATCTTTTGTTGTTTTTGAACCGAACCAAGAGCAAAAAAAAAACAAAAGCAAGTAAAATGACATGAAATGTGTAGGTTGCCCGTGTATGGTGCCAGTAAAAAAGACTACAAAATCTATATGCCGATTAGGAGGGCTGACAGTAGCAGTGAGGCAGATGCAGTAGAGTTCCGAGAAGATTATGACATTTCAACAGTGCTGCTAGGACAAATGTGAGTGATAGCATCGACGGCAAATTGCTGCTGCCATCTAGCGCTAGAGACGTCTGTCAAATAGTGTGATGCTGCGTTATGAGTCCACAAGACGAGTTTCGATGGTTTGTGGTACATTTGGATCTCTCAAATGGAAATAAAAACTAAAAACCAAAAACATGTGTGCTGCCTGTCAATAATTTCCAAATATTCTGATGACGAAAGGTAGAACAGAATTATAATTTCGTGCTGTTCCAAACTTTGCTATGCTCAAATTAGTTAAGCAATGTTAACAGCAGACAACATTATGTTATCATGAAAGAAGGTTTCATTCATATTTCCGGATTTCTGGACTCCATAAAGAGTTGAGGAAGGGACGCAAAGAGGGGGAGAAAATTAATTAAGGTCTTGCCGGTATTACATCTATTGAAATAGCAGAAGAAAACGAACTGAGTTATTGAAGTCAGTTGACGAACTCCAACGTGTTAATTTTGTCTGACAAAAAACAAGAGTCATGCTCAGATGACATTTGCCAGTAATCTCTATTGTAACTCTAAATTTGCAGCGTGGTTGAACATTGTTAAACCTCTAGGAAGTCCCAACTAAAGTTTACAACTTTTAAAATCTAATGAGGTCTAGATTATAAAAAGAAATGTGAGAGATTTATTTAATACAATCTTTGTTACATAATATAATGATTAGATTTGCCAGTTCTCACGTGACTCATATTTTGTAGATCTTTCCATCAAATATTTGGAGAAAATAAAACCCATATATGAAACATTTGCATTGTTAATCTAGAACATTTTTCTAATTGATGACAGAATATTTAATTATTTAACAAAGATCTTGCAAAATTTTGATCACATCCTACCATACTAATTAAATGCATTTCTAAACTATTATTTTCTTGTTTGGTCAATTTTTTTATTTGACGGTGGAACATTTGACTATTTTTTGTGAAAAAAGATAAATGGGAATGAAAACATCTACATTAAATGGCAAAAAAAAAAACGACTCAGAAATTTGTAAAAATGTCATTCATATGAGAAATAGAGAAGTTTGGAAAGCAATCAAGCTAGCGAAGCAGTTCAGCTAACTGGCACATATAGATCTCATGGAGGCATCTACAACAAAATCTGAGCTGATACGCAAAAGTAAATTCAGTACAGTTCTTCCATCAAGTTGAGCCTAGACACTGCTCTCATTTTGTTTTGTATACTCATTTGATCTAACCGGCGACAATGCAACAATTTCATAATGAAGAAAGTACAAGATTTCTCATCGTCCTCTAACAAGTACTCTCGGTTTTAAAATATTAACATCGTTAAATTCTAACATCAATTTTTACTATTCGTCTTATTAAAAAAATTATTCAAATATGTAAAATTTTATTATTATTTGATTTATTATTAGTGAAATTTAAATCACGCCTAATAATTTTACAAATTTGAATAATTTTTTTAATAAAACAAATAGTTAAAGTTGATGTTAAAAATTAATAGTGTCAATAATTTAAAATCGGAGGGAGTAGTTTTAAGAAAAACTCTTCTCCTGTATCCGCTACCTTTTTTTTGGGATTGAGTATCCACTCCCCCTTCATAATTGATATTCGTATGATTTCTTATCCCACGTTATCCTCTCGTGATACTTTGTTGAGTTGGACCAATGGGGTGTTAGATTGGTAGGACACCCATTGCTCTCACTCTCCCCTACCCTGCTCGGTTGCTCGACGTAGAAGAGGACAGCGCCGTTGGCAGGACTGGAGCAACGAAAAAAGCGAAGCACTCGCGGGCACAGGCGAACGAATTCCAGCCACACGCGCGGCCGTGGCCTTCCGTTCCCCTGCGTGGTCACTCCTCTGCCCTATAGCGGGATCTCTGCCCTATAGCCATCCCGCATCGCCTCATCACCACGCCGCACTACTGCTACCATAGGAACGTCAGTGAGCACCTCCTCACTGAGCTCACTCCCCTCTTCCTCGTTCCAGCTTTGACCCAGAATCCCCACAATTCTTGCACTTTGGACACTGTTAGCGCCACTGACATTAGAGCTCTGTATATGGGAGTGCTGTGAGGCAATTGGTTTGTTTTTTCTTTTCCCCCGGTAAGACACAGAGCGAGCAAAAGGCTTGAGCTGTTGCAATCCTGAGGAGGGGGAGGAGAGGGAGGAATGGCGCTGTCCACCTTCTCTGTTCCTAGGGGCTTTCTCCGCGTGCCGCCCCAGGACCCTCATTTTGTTCCGGCGGTTGAGCTCCATGTCCACAAGCAGCTCCAGACCAGGCCTCTCAAGGTTAGTCATCAGCACGGCATCCTCTGTTCTGCTCATGCTCGAATTCTCGTTCCAGTTCCTGCTCAGCTGGCAGTGTGTTCCGTGTTCAAATTCTTGTTGCTGATGCTCCATTCCCTGATGATGGTGGTGGCTGCAGCATAGGAGGCGGTCGTCGGGATGCGTGTCCGCGTCACTGTCGGAGCGTGAGCGGGAGGCCGAGTACTACTCGCAGCGGCCGCCGACGCCGCTGCTGGACACCATCAACTACCCCATCCACATGAAAAACCTGTCCGCGAAGGAGCTGCGGCAGCTCGCGGACGAGCTCCGCTCCGACGTGATCTTCCACGTCTCCAAGACCGGCGGCCACCTCGGGTCCAGCCTCGGCGTCGTGGAGCTCACCGTCGCGCTGCACTACGTCTTCAACGCGCCGCAGGACCGCATCCTCTGGGACGTCGGCCACCAGGTACGACACCGCACCATTGCGGCGGAGCACGGCGCCGCTCGGCGACAGCGCGCGCACTAGCTAAGCTAGCCCATGTGAGGTTGCCGGGAGGACAGGTCGCGGAACGGGACAGACAATACAAAATCATCCGTGTGCTCTTGTTTATTCGCGTGCAGACGTACCCGCACAAGATCCTGACGGGGCGGCGCGACAAGATGCCGACCATGCGGCAGACCAACGGCCTGGCGGGGTTCACCAAGCGCGCCGAGAGCGAGTACGACTGCTTCGGCACGGGCCACAGCTCCACCACCATCTCCGCGGCGCTGGGCATGGCGGTGGGTAGGGACCTCAAGGGCGGGAAGAAGAACAACGTGGTGGCGGTGATCGGCGACGGGGCCATGACGGCCGGGCAGGCGTACGAGGCCATGAACAACGCCGGGTACCTTGACTCCGACATGATCGTGATCCTCAACGATAACAAGCAGGTGTCGCTGCCAACGGCGACGCTCGACGGGCCCGCGCCGCCGGTGGGCGCGCTCAGCAGCGCCCTCAGCAAGCTGCAGTCCAGCAGGCCGCTCCGGGAGCTCAGGGAGGTGGCCAAGGTACGTCCGCACAAATCTTCAACGCTACAAAACAGTGCACTTGGTAATCCGGTTAAAAGTAGCTCAGAACTTCTGACATGCTACCTCCGTTTTAGTCAAAATCAAACTTTTTTAACTTTGACCATTAATAATATAAAATTAATAATGTTTTATCATATATAAATTATGTTATTAAATTTTTCATGAAATATATTTTTATAATATGTAATTTTTTATTAAAAAATTATTTAAATTTATAGATATTATTAGTCAAAGTTGATAAAATTTAACTTTGACTAAACTTAAAAATGCTTATATTCGAGATTTGGGAGATGGTATAGGAAATTTGCAGCATGATCAGACGTGTCAGTATCACCATGACGCGTGATTAGCACTTCTGATCCTAATCCTTTTGGGCGACAACACTCGCATCCTTTAATAATCATAAACGCTTTTGTATGCTTGCAAGCATGCGCCAAAATAAGCTGCGTCAGATGCCAGTGACGTGCTCTAATCTTCTTCAAGGTGCCATGCATTGCATAGCCTAGATGTGACCAGAAATATTGATGCTTCTATATTAATAGTGCTAGTAGCAGTGTCATCTAGATTCCAGCACTGCCACATCATCACCTACCAATCTTGTCTTGGCGAAGCCGCTGGATATTGCAATACGGAGTATATTTCTCAACAAGTTGGATGTCCCTTAGTTCAAACTTAAAGACGTAATGCTCCTATTTTTTAATCCTGGCGAGGTTCTTTAAAATAATAGTCACCATAGCCTAAAAATCTTACTGTTTTCTAAGATGTAAAATAATCAAACTTGCGATTGGGCATTACTCTTCATGCTAAATGCTGACCTTGGACTTTCCCTAGTTATTAGTAGGATTTAGGCCCAACGTTCCTGGACCCAGAAGGTAGTTACACAAGAAAACGGCCCATTCTATCAACTACGATTAAGACCTGCTTTAGATTATGGGGGAAAAATTCCTGGATCATATGTTTTTATGTGAAATTAAACTTATGCATGTAAAATTTATGTACAAATCTTATAAAATTCTTGCGTTCGGATGGCTAAATCGTTTTTGTGCACGCGCTTGTTTGCTTCCAGGGAGTGACGAAGCAGATCGGCGGATCGGTGCACGAGCTGGCCTCGAAGGTGGACGAGTACGCCCGCGGCATGATCAGCGGCCGCGGCTCCACGCTCTTCGAGGAGCTCGGCCTCTACTACATCGGCCCAGTGGACGGCCACAACATCGACGACCTCATCTCCATCCTCAACGACGTCAAGAGCACCAAGAGCACCGGCCCCGTCCTCATCCACGTCATCACCGAGAAGGGCCACGGGTACCCCTACGCCGAGCGCGCCGCCGACAAGTACCACGGTGAGTACAGAGTACTGCCAGCCGGAGTCGGCGCACATGATTTTCTTTCCTTGCTGAAGCCTGGATCGTTGCTCGAGAGCTCCGTGTGATAGTGTTTAATTTGCAGGCGTCGCCAAGTTCGACCCGGCGACGGGGAAGCAGTTCAAGACTCCCGCCAAGACGCAGTCCTACACCAACTACTTCGCCGAGGCTCTCATCGCCGAGGCGGAGCAGGACAGCAAGATCGTCGCCATCCACGCGGCCATGGGCGGCGGCACGGGGCTCAACTACTTCCACCGCCGCTTCCCCGACCGCTGCTTCGACGTCGGGATCGCCGAGCAGCACGCCGTGACGTTCGCCGCCGGCCTGGCCTGCGAGGGCCTCAAGCCGTTCTGCGCCATCTACTCGTCGTTCCTGCAGCGAGGCTATGACCAGGTGCGTGCCGGTTCACATTCCATTTTTCTTTCGGTTCACATCGATTGTTGCTGCAAGCAGTCTTCTTTTCTCTTGCTCCTGTATGTGTGATTGTTGAATCTTGAGGCCATTGTCCGTTTCGTGGTCATGTGGTGCTGGTGCAGGTGGCGCACGACGTGGACCTGCAGAAGCTCCCTGTCAGGTTCGCCATGGACAGAGCAGGGCTGGTCGGCGCCGACGGGCCGACCCACTGTGGGGCGTTCGACGTCGCTTACATGGCGTGTCTGCCCAACATGGTCGTCATGGCCCCGTCCGACGAGGCCGAGCTCTGCCACATGGTGGCCACCGCTGCGGCCATCGACGACCGCCCTTCCTGCTTCCGGTACCCGAGAGGCAACGGCATTGGCGTCCCATTGCCGCCCAACTACAAGGGCGTTCCACTTGAGGTCACTTACCAATCTACCGTTTCCTTTATCTGCTGATTTATTCAAAAAAAAAAACAATTCGTCTCTTTTACTGACCGTTAAATTGTTGTGGTGCAGGTTGGCAAAGGCAGGATTCTGCAGGAGGGTGACCGCGTGGCTCTGCTGGGGTACGGCTCGGCGGTGCAGAACTGCCTCGCCGCCGCCTCTCTTGTGGAGCAGCACGGCCTCAAGGTCACCGTCGCTGACGCGAGGTTCTGCAAGCCGCTGGACCACGCCCTGATCAGGAGCCTGGCCAAGCACCACGAGGTGCTCATCACCGTGGAGGAAGGCTCCATCGGAGGGTTCGGCTCGCACGTCGCGCAGTTCATGGCCTTGGACGGCCTCCTGGACGGCAAGCTCAAGGCAAGTTACCAGACTACGATGGCAAGAGCCCTCCCGTTCCATTGCAAATAAAATGGAGACATGCATTTTGCTGACTAACGATGGATCCTTTTGGATGATGCAGTGGCGGCCGCTGGTGCTTCCGGACAGGTACATTGACCATGGGTCGCCAGCCGACCAGCTGGTCGAGGCCGGACTGACGCCGTCGCACATCGCCGCATCGGTGTTCAACATCCTGGGGCAGAACAGGGAGGCCCTTGCCATCATGGCAGCAAACGCCTAAGGTGATCCAGGCGCCCAGGACTAGAAATGCTTGTACATTTGTGTCATTAGATTTTTTTTTTCTTTTTAGACGATGGGAAGGTTGTATTAATTAGTAGTTCTCTTTTCTGACATGAAAGTAGATCCCTTCGATCTCAAATATTTGATCCAGTTGACTTTTAAATTACTTTTGACCATTCATCAAATTTAAAAGTAAATATCATATATTATATTTAATTTATTTTACCATTAACAGTATTTGAAGTATTAATTATAATTATATATATTTAACTAATTTTTTAAAATAGGATGGACAATCAAATACTAATATGGCACTAAAAATTAATGGTGTTAATTACTTGTGGATGAAGGGAGTACATATTTGTTCTGCTGACAATGTTTGTGCTGGGATTTGACGGATCGAACACTTGATTTTATCCCGTCACCGGAATCATCAAGTCAATCAACAAATGGTGCAGCTTAAACGATGTCCCTTTCATGTCCACCACTATTCGTGTTTCTGATATTTTCCACTCTCCGGCCAGCAATGCAACGGGAGCATGTGTCGGCTTGGCACTTGTTGGGGGCTGCCTAAGGTACAGTGATGAAACCGGCCGGATGCTGATCGATTCCTTTATTCTAAGATGGGGGCATTAGCATCACGACATAAACTGGTACCTAGCCAGCCGGTCTCGACACCAATAATTTTCATGGACAAGTTGGATAAAGTGGCAAGATCAGGAACCCTCCGGCCTCCCACGGATCCTGCGCAGTATGGGCGCTGCGTACGCGTAGAACTCCTATCCTATCTACGTATGACAAACACTCGCCGGTGATCACAACTAATTGGTCCACCAATTAAGCAAGCTTTGCATTTAGCAAAACCTCTAGTCACCTCACACTTCAGAGCTTTGGACAGTTAAACTGCACGGCGACCGACGCAGCCGATCGATCGGATCGGTCTCGGGATCGACAACTTGGTGAGGGAGATCGGAAGATCTCTCAGCACTGCGAGCCCCAATTGTCTCGCATTCGCCGGTGATCCGCACAGCGGCTCGTCACAGTCCCACTGTTTCCAGAGTCCAGCTAGCCTTACACAAGTTCCGAGAGGCACTCCCTTGCTCTCCAATACCCAAGCATAAATACGGAAAGCCCGCGAAAAAAGCGCACCATTCCCACCACCTCACTTCAGTCCCCTCCACTGTCCACTCCGTCCTTCCCCAGGCCCCCAGCTGCCCGTTCCCGAAATCCCGAGCTCTGCTGATCCCGATATGGATGCCGGCCACGGCAGCCAGCCTCCTCCGTCTTCGTCGGAAACCCTGATGGCCGCGCTCCTCACCGTGCCTGCCGCACGGCTCACCTCCCTCGCGCGGGCGCTGGCCGCCGACGCACGCTGGCTTCGGTGCCGCCTCGCGTTCCTGCTCCTCTCCCCGCCGCACTTCGCCCGCGCGCTCGCGAGGCTCCGCGCCATGCCTCTGCACGCCAAGGCCGCGCTGCTCGGCCGCGTCCTCCTCCGCTCCCTCCTCATGCTCGTCCCGGCGCTCTGCCCCGACGACTACAGCGGCAGCTCCACTCACTACCTCCCGAAGCCCGACCTCGACGCCGCGCTGCTGCTCCTCGCCATGTGCGACTCCTACTCCCCGGCGGCCTCGTCACCGGGCCCTGTCGACTGGCGCGCGGTGATCGTGGACGACGTGGTGGCGTCCGCGCTGTCCGTGTCCGGCCTCGGCGCCACTCCCTGGGCCGCGCTGGCCCCCTACGTCGACGCGGCCGCCAAGTGCCGCCGCTTCGCGGACGCCGTGTCGTCGTCGGAGGACCGCGCCGGGAGCAAGGACCGTGAGGGGCGCGAGGGCGCGTCGCACGCGGCCGTGATGGCGCTTCCCTACGCGTCCGGGGACGGCGCTCCATGCGCCATCTGCCGCGAGGAGATGGCGCCCGCGGGGCCGTCCGGCGTGTGCGCCCTGCGGCCGTGCGGGCACCGGTTCCACTGGCTCTGCGCGCGGCGGTGGCTCGATAGGCGTAACACCTGCCCGTGCTGCCGGGCCGAGCTGCCCGCGCGAGACGCCCTTGCCGAGACGCGGCGGCTGTGGCGAGCCGTGGAGAGGAGGGCGCGAGGCGGGTGAAGCGAGCATGTACATGAACATGATCGATGGGAGTCGCGGCTTTT
>BCLG01001291.1:47538-89867 GCA_001602295.1 Zoysia matrella | reverse complement strand
TTCATGTGAGAAATAGAGAAGTTTGGAAAGCAATCAAGCTAGCGAAGCAGTTCAGCTAACTGGCACATATAGATCTCATGGAGGCATCTACAACAAAATCTGAGCTGATACGCAAAAATAAATTCAGTACAGTTCTTCCATCAAGTTGAGCCTAGACACTGCTCTCATTTTGTTTTGTATACTCATTTGATCTAACCGGCGACAATGCAACAATTTCATAATGAAGAAAGTACAATATTTCTCATAGTCCTCTAACAAGTACCTTCTCTTCGGTTTTAAAATATTGACATGGTTGACTTTCAACATCAATTTTTACTATTCGTCTTATTAAAAAAATTATTCAAATATGTAAAATTTTATTCTTATTTGATTTATTATTAGTGAAATTTAAATCACGACTAATAATTTTACATATTTAAACAATTTTTTGAATAAAATGAATAGTCAAAGTTGATGTTAAAAAATAACAGTGCCAATAATTTAAAATCGGAGAGAGTAATTTTTAAAAAAACTCTTCTCCTGTATCCACTACCTTTTTTTTTGGGATTGAGTATCCACTCCCCCTTCATAATTGATATTCGTATGATTTCTTATCCCACGTTATCCTCTCGTGATACTTTGTTGAGTTGGACCAATGGGGTGTCAGATTGGTAGGACACCCATTGCTCTCACTCTCCCCTACCCTGCTCGGTTGCTCGACGTAGAAGAGGACAGCGCCGTTGGCAGGACTGGAGCAACGAAAAAAGCGAGCACTCCCAGCACACGCGAACGAATTCCAGCCACACGCGCGGCCGTGGCCTTCCGTTCCCCACCTGCGTGGCACTCCTCTGCCCTATAGCTGGATCTCTGCCCTATAGCCATCCCGCATCGCCTCATCACCACGCCGCACTACTGCTACCATAGGAACGTCAGCGAGCACCTCCTCACTGAGCTCACTCCCCTCTTCCTCGTTCCAGCTTTGACCCAGAATCCCCACAATTCTTGCACTTTGGACACTGTTAGCGCCACTGACATTAGAGCTCTGTATATGGGAGTACTGTGAGGCAATTGGTTTGGTTTTTCTTTTCCCCCGGTAAGACAGAGAGCGAGCAAAAGGCTTGAGCTGTTGCAATCCTGAGGAGGGGGAGGAGAGGGAGGAATGGCGCTGTCCACCTTCTCTGTTCCGAGGGGCTTTCTCCGCGTGCCGCCCCAGGACCCTCATTTCGTTCCGGCGGTTGAGCTCCATGTCCACAAGCAGCTCCAGACCAGGCCTCTCAAGGTTAGTCATCAGCACGGCATCCTCTGTTCTGCTCATGCTCGAATTCTCGTTCCAGTTCCTGCTCAGCTGGCAGTGTGTTCCGTGTTCAAATTCTTGTTGCTGATGCTCCATTCCCTGATGATGGTGGTGGCTGCAGCATAGGAGGCGGTCGTCGGGATGCGTGTCCGCGTCACTGTCGGAGCGTGAGCGGGAGGCCGAGTACTACTCGCAGCGGCCGCCGACGCCGCTGCTGGACACCATCAACTACCCCATCCACATGAAAAACCTGTCCGCGAAGGAGCTGCGGCAGCTCGCGGACGAGCTCCGCTCCGACGTGATCTTCCACGTCTCCAAGACCGGCGGCCACCTCGGGTCCAGCCTCGGCGTCGTGGAGCTCACCGTCGCGCTGCACTACGTCTTCAACGCGCCGCAGGACCGCATCCTCTGGGACGTCGGCCACCAGGTACGACACCGCACCATTGCGGCGGAGCACGGCGCCGCTCGGCGACAGCGGGCGCACGAGCTAAGCTAGCCCATGTGAGGTTGCCGGGAGGACAGGTCGCGGAACGGGACAGACAATACAAAATCATCCGTGTGCTCTTGTTTATACGCGTGCAGACGTACCCGCACAAGATCCTGACGGGGCGGCGCGACAAGATGCCGACCATGCGGCAGACCAACGGCCTGGCGGGGTTCACCAAGCGCGCCGAGAGCGAGTACGACTGCTTCGGCACGGGCCACAGCTCCACCACCATCTCCGCGGCGCTGGGCATGGCGGTGGGTAGGGACCTCAAGGGCGGGAAGAAGAACAACGTGGTGGCGGTGATCGGCGACGGGGCCATGACGGCCGGGCAGGCGTACGAGGCCATGAACAACGCCGGGTACCTTGACTCCGACATGATCGTGATCCTCAACGATAACAAGCAGGTGTCGCTGCCAACGGCGACGCTCGACGGGCCCGCGCCGCCGGTGGGTGCGCTCAGCAGCGCCCTCAGCAAGCTGCAGTCCAGCAGGCCGCTCAGGGAGCTCAGGGAGGTGGCCAAGGTACGTCCGCACAAATCTTCAACGCTACAAAACAGTGCCCTTGGTAATCCGGTTAAAAGTAGCTCAGAACTCGTCTGACATAGGTCACATAGCTCTGTCAGGAAGTGAGATTTGGGAGATGGTATAGGAAATTTGCAGCATGATCAGACGTGTCAGTATCACCATGACGCGTGATTAGCACTTCTGATCCTAATCCTTTTGGACGACAACACTCGCATCCTTTAATAATCACAAACGCTTTTGTATGCTTGCAAGCATGCGCCAAAATAAGCTGCGTCAGATGCCAGTGACGTGCTCTAATCTTCTTCAAGGTGCCATGCATTGCATCGCCTAGATGTGACCAGAAATATTGATGCTTCTATATTAATAGTGCTAGTAGCAGTGTCATCTAGATTCCAGCACTACCACATCATCACCTACCAATCTTGTCTTGGCGAAGCCGCTGGATATTGCAATACGGAGTATATTTCTCAACAAGTTGGATGTCCCTTAGTTCAAACTTAAAGACGTAATGCTCCTATTTTTTAATCCTGGCGAGGTTCTTTAAAATAATAGTCACCATAGCCTAAAAATCTTACTGTTTTCTAAGATGTAAAATAATCAAACTTGCGATTGGGCATTACTCTTCATGCTAAATGCTGACCTTGGACTTTCCCTAGTTATTAGTAGGATTTAGGCCCAACGTTCCTGGACCCAGAAGGTAGTTACACAAGAAAACGGCCCATTCTATCAACTACGATTAAGACCTGCTTTAGATTATGGGGAAAAAAATCCTGGATCATATGTTTTTATGTGAAATTAAACTTATGCATGTAAAATTTATGTACAAATCTTATAAAATTCTTGCGTTCGGATGGCTAAATCGTTTTTGTGCACGCGCTTGTTTGCTTCCAGGGAGTGACGAAGCAGATCGGCGGATCGGTGCACGAGCTGGCCTCGAAGGTGGACGAGTACGCCCGCGGCATGATCAGCGGCCGCGGCTCCACGCTCTTCGAGGAGCTCGGCCTCTACTACATCGGCCCAGTGGACGGCCACAACATCAACGACCTCATCTTCATCCTCAACGACGTCAAGAGCACCAAGAGCACCGGCCCCGTCCTCATCCACGTCATCACCGAGAAGGGCCACGGGTACCCCTACGCCGAGCGCGCCGCCGACAAGTACCACGGTGAGTACAGAGTACTGCCAGCCGGAGTCGGCGCACATGATTTTCTTTCCTTGCTGAAGCCTGGATCGTTGCTCGAGAGCTCCGTGTGATAGTGTTTAATTTGCAGGCGTCGTCAAGTTCGACCCGGCGACGGGGAAGCAGTTCAAGACTCCTGCCAAGACGCAGTCCTACACCAACTACTTCGCCGAGGCTCTCATCGCCGAGGCGGAGCAGGACAGCAAGATCGTCGCCATTCACGCGGCCATGGGCGGCGGCACGGGGCTCAACTACTTCCACCGCCGCTTCCCCGACCGCTGCTTCGACGTCGGGATCGCCGAGCAGCACGCCGTGACGTTCGCCGCCGGCCTGGCCTGCGAGGGCCTCAAGCCGTTCTGCGCCATCTACTCGTCGTTCCTGCAGCGAGGCTATGACCAGGTGCGTGCCGGTTCACATTCCATTTTTCTTTCGGTTCACATCGATTTTTGCTGCAAGCAGTGTTCTTTTCTCTTGCTCCTGTATGTGCGATTGTTGAATCTTGATGCCATTGTCCGTTTCGTGGTCATGTGGTGCTGGTGCAGGTGGCGCACGACGTGGACCTGCAGAAGCTCCCTGTCAGGTTCGCCATGGACAGAGCAGGGCTGGTCGGCGCCGACGGGCCGACCCACTGTGGGGCGTTCGACGTCGCTTACATGGCGTGTCTGCCCAACATGGTCGTCATGGCCCCGTCCGACGAGGCCGAGCTCTGCCACATGGTGGCCACCGCTGCGGCCATCGATGACCGCCCTTCCTGCTTCCGGTACCCGAGAGGCAACGGCATTGGCGTCCCATTGCCGCCCAACTACAAGGGCGTTCCACTTGAGGTCACTTACCAATCTACCGTTTCCTTTATCTGCTGATTTATTCGGAAAAAAAAAACAATTCGTCTCTTTTACTGACCGTTAAATTGTTGTGGTGCAGGTTGGCAAAGGCAGGATTCTGCAGGAGGGTGACCGCGTGGCTCTGCTGGGGTACGGGTCGGCGGTGCAGAACTGCCTCGCCGCCGCCTCTCTTGTGGAGCAGCACGGCCTCAAGGTCACCGTCGCTGACGCGAGGTTCTGCAAGCCGCTGGACCACGCCCTGATCAGGAGCCTGGCCAAGCACCACGAGGTGCTCATCACCGTGGAGGAAGGCTCCATCGGAGGGTTCGGCTCGCACGTCGCGCAGTTCATGGCCTTGGACGGCCTCCTGGACGGCAAGCTCAAGGCAAGTTACCAGACTACGATGGCAAGAGCCCTCCCGTTCCATTGCAAATAAAATCGAGACATACATTTTGCTGACTAACGATGGATCCTTTTGGATGATGCAGTGGCGGCCGCTGGTGCTTCCGGACAGGTACATTGACCATGGGTCGCCAGCCGACCAGCTGGTCGAGGCCGGACTGACGCCGTCGCACATCGCCGCATCGGTGTTCAACATCCTGGGCCAGAACAGGGAGGCCCTTGCCATCATGGCAGCAAACGCCTAAGGTGATCCAGGCGCCCAGGACTAGAAATGCTTGTACATTTGTGTCATTAGATTTTTTTTTCTTTTTAGACGATGGGAAGGTTGTATTAATTAGTAGTTCTCTTTTCTGACATGAAAGTAGATCCCTTCTATCTCAAATATTTGATCCAGTTGACTTTTAAATTACTTTTGACCATTCATCAAATTTAAAAGTAAATATCATATATTATATTTAATTTATTTTACCATTAACAGTATTTGAAGTATTAGTTATAATTATATATATTTAACTAATTTTTTAAAATAGGATGGACAATCAAATACTAATATGACACTAAAAATTAATGGTGTTAATTACTTGTGAATGAAGGGAGTACATATTTGTTCTGCTGACAATGTTTGTGCTGGGATTTGACGGATCGAACACATGATTTTATCCCGTCACCGGAATCATCAAGTCAATCAACAAATGGTGCAGCTTAAACGATGTCCCTTTCATGTCCACCGCTATTCGTGTTTCTGATATTTTCCACTCTCCAGCCAGCAATGCAACGGGAGCATGTGTCGGCTTGGCACTTGTTGTGGGCTGCCTAAGGTACAGTGATGAAACCTGCCGGATGCTGATCGATTCCTTTATTCTAAGATGGGGGCATCAGCATCACGACATAAACTGGTGCCTAGCCAGCCGGTCTCGACACCAATAATTTTCATGGACAAGTTGGATAAAGTGGCAAGATCAGGAACCCTCCGGCCTCCCACGGATCCTGCGCAGTATGGGCGCTGCGTACGCGTAGAACTCCTATCCTATCTACGTATGTCAAACACTCGCCGGTGATCACAACTAATTGGTCCACCAATTAAGCAAGCTTTGCATTTCGCAAAACCTCTAGTCACCTCACACTTCAGAGCTTTGGACAGCTAAACTGCACGGCGACCGACGCAGCCGATCGATCGGATCGGTCTCGGGATCGACAACTTGGTGAGGAAGATCGGAAGATCTCTCAGCACTGCGAGCCCCAATTGACTCGCATTCGCCGGTGATCCGCACAGCGGCTCGACAAAAACACACAGTTTCCAGAGTCCAGCTAGGCTTACACAAGTTCCGAGAGGCACTCCATGGCTCTCCAATACCCAAGCATAAATACGGAAAGCCCGCGAAAAAAGCGCACCATTCCCACCACCTCACTTCAGTCCCCTCCACTGTCCACTCCGTCCTTCCCCAGGCCCCCAGCTGCACGTTCCCGAAATCCCGAGCTCTGCTGATCCCGATATGGATGCCGGCCACGGCAGCCAGCCTCCTCCGTCTTCGTCGGAAACCCTGATGGCCGCGCTCCTCACCGTGCCTGCCGCACGGCTCACCTCCCTCGCGCGGGCGCTGGCCGCCGACGCGCGCTGGCTTCGGTGCCGCCTCGCGTTCCTGCTCCTCTCCCCGCCGCACTTCGCCCGCGCGCTCGCGAGGCTCCGCGCCATGCCTCTGCACGCCAAGGCCGCGCTGCTCGGCCGCGTCCTCCTCCGCTCCCTCCTCCTGCTCGTCCCGGCGCTCTGCCCCGACGACTACAGCGGCAGCTCCACTCACTACCTCCCGAAGCCCGACCTCGACGCCGCGCTGCTGCTCCTCGCCATGTGCGACTCCTACTCCCCGGCGGCCTCGTCATCGGGCCCTGTCGACTGGCGCGCGGTGATCGTGGACGACGTGGTGGCGTCCGCGCTGTCCGTGTCCGGCCTCGGCGCCACTCCCTGGGCCGCGCTGGCCCCCTACGTCGACGCGGCCGCCAAGTGCCGCCGCTTCGCGGACGCCGTGTCGTCTTCGGAGGACCGCGCCGGGAGCAAGGACCGTGAGGGGCGCGAGGGCGCGTCGCACGCGGCCGTGATGGCGCTTCCCTACGCGTCCGGGGACGGCGCTCCATGCGCCATCTGCCGGGAGGAGATGGCGCCCGCGGGGCCGTCCGGCGTGTGCGCCCTGCGGCCGTGCGGGCACCGGTTCCACTGGCTCTGCGCGCGGCGGTGGCTCGACAGGCGTAACACCTGCCCGTGCTGCCGGGCCGAGCTGCCCGCGCGAGACGCCCTTGCCGAGACGCGGCGGCTGTGGCGAGCCGTGGAGAGGAGGGCGCGAGGCGGGTGAAGCGAGCATGTACATGAACATGATCGATGGGAGTTTTGTTGCTTTCGTGTGTCGTGATACGTAGTCGCATGCAACTATGCAAGAACTAGCTTTCGGATTCTAGGATAGCGATGGCGATGTGTGCGCTGCCAAATAATTATGTTGAATAATTGCGTGATAAATAAATACTAGTACTAAACAGGATGAGCTCAGTTGTTATAGAGTACAGTAGCACTAGACAAACATCATAATTGTCTGGCGCAAGCTGATACTGTATCATTAGCAATATGAGGGCAAATGATGGCGTATTAATTTTGGTTGATCAGAGGTTAGCGAAGAAGGCACAGGGAAGCAAGATAGGTATCGTGGTCGTACGACATAGGGCTGTTTGTAGCAGCTTCGCTCCAATACGATCCCACTGAAAGTTAAGTTACGGAGTACCACCAGGGCCGGTGCTGCAGCACCGGTGGTCTTGAAGCTAGTTCATCTATTAAAAATATAAAAAATAGCTAAAAAATATTGAAATTTTACTTAATTTTTTTTGTTTTAACACCGGTCTACATGTTTAGCTCCGGGCACGATGAGATTTTGGCTCTGCCACTGAGTACCACCAAAGCCATTGCTGATAGAATCTGAGCCAGACAAAAAAGGTTTGTTTGGAAAACTGCGGTGACCTCTACCGGGAGGTCAGGACTTTGAAGCTGAGGATGAAGGCGAGGATGCGGGGGCGGAGGCAAGAGTAGCTCCGGCTCGGCCGGACTTGCTGGCAGCATAGACGACGACGGAGGTGGGAAAGGCATGCATGGGTGGAGGCGGGTGAGGGCGAGCACACACATGGAGGGAGGTACGGAGGTGGGGACGGGCCGTGTGCAGA
This sequence comes from Zoysia matrella, assembly GCA_001602295.1. Taxonomy (NCBI): domain Eukaryota; kingdom Viridiplantae; phylum Streptophyta; class Magnoliopsida; order Poales; family Poaceae; genus Zoysia; species Zoysia matrella. Next base: position 81,982 of record BCLG01001291.1, on the reverse strand, counting down.
GGCGGGGGTTGGGGGTGGCCGAGTGGGAATGAGTGTTCAGTGAAAGCGAATGGTAACCCTGAATCACATTGCAGGTAAAACTAAGTGTCAACGAGAATCATGGACGAGAGGAGCAGGGCTCGAATCGAACCGTTTGGAGCCCTGTTTTTCTAAACGGAATTAAACGACCGTCTAAACGGCATCTAAACGTTAAATGGGTACATTCATCTAGGCTTAAATGTCATCTAAACAGAAACAAACGACGTCTAGATGGTTTTGGAGAACTATCCATTTAATTCGAAGGGAAGCAGCTCGGAATTAGTTCTAAACGGGGCCATAATCACATTGATTTTAAGCCTTTTTGGTGATGTTGTGCGTCCCCTCTAGTATTATCGACAATGATGGCGCTGTTGCATCATGAAAGCGTGGAAGACAAGCGAGTGGCAACTAAGGGCAAAAGTGCTGCATAGGAGTACTATTTTGCTATAGTAACCGTTACCGTCTAGTCGTCTATTGATATGGATGCTCCGATTACAGCAAATGATCGAACACAAAAAAAACTCACGAAGATAAATGTACAAAAAGGTACTACCTCCATTCTAAAATATAAGTTTATCACTTTAATAACTAATAATATATACTACCTCTGTCCCTAAATATAAGCATTTCTAGATTTAGTCAAAGTCAAATTTTTTTAACTTTGATCATTAATAATATTTTATTATATATAAATTATGTTATTAAATTCTTCATTAAACATACTTTCATAATATATAATTTTTTATATAAAAAATTATTTAAATTTATAGATATTATTAGTCAAAGTTGATAAAGTTTGACTTTGACCGAATCCAGAAATGCTTATATTTGGGAACGGAGGGAGTAATTACTAATGTTTTATCATATAAAAATTATATTTTTTAATTCATAGTTAAATAAAATTTTATAAAAAATATATTTTTATATTAAAAATTATATAATTTTTTAAATATTATTAAGTAGAAGTTAAAAGATTTTGACTTTATCTAAACCTAAAAATATTTATATTTTAAAATAAAGGTTGTTTTCTATTTATTATAGTCGGCAAGTTAACAAAAAGAGATCTTCAGCAAAAGCATGAACTATATCCGAAGGGGAACCCTCTCAACTCTGCCATTTTATCATGTACTACTCCATGAGATGGACGCGTCGGCAACCTGCCTGAAACCGTATAAACCTCTCTATCCACCTCCACCTCATATCAACCCATCTCAAAAAATATTTACTCCGGAAACTATTGGCGTCCCGTGATGAGGAAGAGAGGGGAGTTTGACGCGGGATGGCATCCATCGATCGGATCCGTCGTGTTCTAACTAGAGGTGTTAAAAAGATTCAGTCCGCGAAACCTTTCATAAATTATTTCAGTTTTTAATAAATTTTAATTTAAAATAAATAAAATTTTGATTCAATTTTAATTCTCGACTCTTACAATTTTTAATTTATTTTTTTCGACCCGTTTTCACCTGGTGCTACCCATTCAGCGTTCCTGCTCCCCCGTGTACGCGCGTCCCGCCGGCCCGGCACGGCATGTGCCCGTGCCCATCTCGGCGTTGTGCACGACTGTTACGTTTGTCGTTGCGCGCTTGTCTCTCGACCTTGCTCGGTTGGACTGGCTGTGTCGTGGCGTATCCTCTTGCCGATTTCTTATAGAATTGTGCTGCGTCGCTCCACTTACTAATCTAGAATGCCAACGTACTGTAACATTGGCGAGACCATGGCTTGCCACGGTGATTTTCACGCGGTTGTAGTAGTACATGCACGCTCACGTATGTTTTTTTACCCCCGTAGTCTGCGTGGTCCTTTTCGACTCAGGGCCCCAGGGGAACTCCAGGACGCTATCTCGACCGAACGTGGGTCCGAAATTTCAGGTTGTGCCTAATGTTTGAGCTAGTTCCAGCTTCATGTCTCATGCCAGCTTCAAATCTCTTTGATTTTGTAGAACTATTTTTATGCGAAAACCTCTGAAAAAGTTACGCATATTTTCAACTTTCAAACGGCAAATGGCGTTGGGGCCCGATTGCAGCTCGTGTTCAGATATCGAAATTTAGCTACACGTACGCTGCGAGTTAAAGCAGCTCAAAAGCTGGCCCAACTGCAACTGGATGCTGTTCCTGATGGGCCTGGCCCATTTTTTGCATGTTTGTTTTTCGTGATTTCTTTGGTGTCAGTGTGCTTGACTTAGGGTATGTCTCCTCATTAACTCATTCTAAATTAAATTATAAGAAAAAAATTAAAAATTCTTTTTCAACCGTTTCTTTAAATATGTTACTACTTTCGAGGGTGTCAGAAATCTTCATATCCAAAGGTAGATCTTAGACAATTTTTTTTAGATCTTCAATCTCATCTGTTTGTGTAACTAACTGTCAGATCAGTTGTTTACTTTGTTTAAATTTAAATTATATTTAAAAAACTTATTGGAGAAGGTGGTTAAAATTGGCTCCAAAATATTGACGGGCTCCAAAAATATTTTTAAAAGTGATTTTTTTGAAAGAATTTGAGATGCTCTTAGAGACATTTACACCTGTGTATAAACCGAAAGCGAAGTGTGTTGATCAGATGACCCTGTCGTTCTTATGCTTCACCCAAGTCAATGGTACTCCATAATACAACAGGCAATCGAGACGAGCTGGAACTAGTGTCTCGGATATTTACCATCGTGCATCCGACAACGCGATCCTTGGCTGCCAGGAGGCGAGCACCGACTGGCTCCGCGCTTCGACGCGGCCAGGCGGGTGCGCATTTCCGGCAGAAACGCGGGGCGCTGCCCCCACCGCTCGTTGTGCGGCGCTAGCGACGCACCGTCCGCGGAAAAAAAATCAGAGCGCGTGGCGCACAAGCTTTATTTCTTGCACGCAAACCACAAGCATGGTCAGTTTTTCCGGACAGTTCGGAGCAGTAGAGGAGAAAACGAACGTGCACGCAGCCAGCAGGGACAATAATGATAATTGTCGACGTGGACTGCGTACTTGCCCGGCTCTCTCCACCTCCATGCACGACAAAGAAACCATTTGAGTTTTTTAGATGATCATGCACTATCAGTATGGGCCGAGCTCCATGCACGACAACGAAACCATTTTGGACCTAAGTAGAGTCATCATGGATCGTCCAGCTCGAATCCGAACAGTTCTTTGCTCTCTCGGGAACACGGGGTAGTACATGTTGCCACGACCTTGAGCTGGCTTCCCTCTAGTGCTCTCTGGTCTGCTCCGTCGAGTGCCGCGTGCATTTCGCATCGTCAAAATCATTATGGGGGTCATCTCAAAAAATAATCATCGTTAGGGTGCCGCGTGCGCCGGCGTGCACAGTCGCGCGCATTCAATCGAGCAGCTTCCCGTCAGAATCAGATCGGCGGATGCTCCCTGTTCCCACAGGCGGCGGGCCGGCGGCGGATCTCTCACCTTGATCACAAGAAAGTGAGCGATAAATGGTTTACAGCGGCGACATCGCATTCCACCAACCACCACCCGTTTTAGGCCTAACAGCCAACGATTTTCCTACGATGACAGAATCACCAGAGGAGAGTACCAAGCTGGGCTGCAACTCGCAGTCTCCGGCCCCATCTCATCTCATTACTTCCAAAAGGCAGCTGCAGCGCCCGGCGGCCGGCGGGTCCCCCGCGCCAGGCTCGCCGCTCGATTGCGCGCTTACGGATGAGTCACCGCCGCGTCGGACGTCGTCACGTCCAGTTTTCACCCCACGTGCACGCACTTAACACTGCCCATGCTTGGGCCGTGGATAAGCCTTGCCCCACACTGAATCACGGACCAGGAATTTTTAAAAGCCGGGGTTAGCTGTTGCCCTCGTGAGGATCATGTCGGGGTCCCTCCTCCCGTATCACAAATTCCGCAACCACCAAGAACAGAACATCTCCGTGATTCACTGACAGACTGATCCGAATCACTTTGGGCGACAGAAAAATGATGTTAAGAGAGGGTTATGATCGAGGCGGGCATAGCATAACTCGTTATCATTTGAGTTGCCGCGCATGGAAATCTTTCAGCTTTCACACAGCAGATCCGGGGCCTTGAATCTTGGTGCATGGGTGCCCCCGGAATCTCTCCCCACACGTGCCCAACTTCTAGAATTTCTGCTCGTAGTGAGGGTATGGTGGTCAGGTCAACACGTTGCGGCCGTGGTAGTCACTTCCGGAAACCTTCTGCTGGCTGCTGGCTACGCCACCGGTCCAGATCGACAACTGAACAAGGTCAAACACAGCCGCCACCTAGAAATTTAAAGAGATGAAAGGACGCAGTGGGCGGCGCTATTGAATTGGGGTCATTGAACATTTTTTTTTTGTTGCGACGGAGCCTAATGGACACTTAAGACGCTTTACCTATTGATTATCCTGTCGCTCCCGAACCGGAAGCTACGACGCTGCAGGTTGTTCTCCTCCAGGCTCCAGCGCGGCGGGCGGAGTTTGGAACAACAGTTTTCCGTCGATCAGTTGCGTGCCACACAATGACCAAGGCCGGTCTCGGTCAAAACAAGAGCGCGCGCCTGGCGCGAGCGACCTCTCCCATGTATTCGACGACGACCAAACGCGCACCGGGTCCTGGATCGTAAGGGCAAAGAAGATTAGAAATCCTCGCGCCGCACGGCTTCCAGTTCCATGTGGCTTACGGCCGCACAACGGATTACAACAGCCTTTTTTTTTTACAGGTGGACCAATAACATTTTAATGGAACATACATCATCTATTTTAAAATAAGTGATATTTTTGATTTTTTAAAGCAACGTTTGACTATTTATTTTATTTAAAAAATTATGAAAATATAAAAATAAATAAATTAAGCTTAAATTACTTAAAGTAATAAATCATTTCACAATAAAATAAATAATTTTTTTATAAATTTTTTTTAATAAGATGAAAGATATATTTGAAAATTAAAAAACACTTATTTTTTTTACGGAGAGAGTAGCATATTTTAATTTTTGTAAAATATTATAATAGTATATTTCAATTAAATTATGACAATTTATGTAGTTTCAATGTATACTTCGACATAAAACGTGACTATTGTCTGCGTTACAAAATCTGCAAGAGGCAAGCCGTGCACATCTCCCGCATAGGAGAGCAACAGAGTGAAGTAGGCCTATGGCCTATGGGTCGCAGGCGCAGCGTCGGAAACTCGTGGGCGTGACGAGTGGGATAGTGGACACTGGGCAGTTTGCTCGACCCCATATCAGGCAGATGAATGGTCCTCCTCACGCGGATTTCTGCAACGGGAAAATGGTGCACACCAGTACCACGCCCTGTTTGTGTGCGGTCCACGCTAGGCAGGACAGCCGGAGCGCCAGACAGGTGGACCAATCACATTAGCCGTCGTGGTACGAGTAGCTGGACAGGTCCCTCTACCTTGAAGAAACTTCCAGAACTTGCCTGGGTCGAACAATTACATTCCACAGCGAAAAGTAGTGAGCGCGTATCGTAAAAAACAGGAAAATAAGAATAAGACCCCATTTTAAACGTATGAATGTTAATAAAATAATACATAAATATCATAGAAATTAGATTAATTTCAAAGAAAAATATAGGAGTACTAAAAAACTTCCAAAGACCAGACGTTTCTATTGCGCCTCGACAAAGGACACGTACACACAAATCACTAAAGAGATCTTATCAATAAAAAAGAAATGAAAGATAAAAGTAATCTTTTTGATTTTAAAATATTGATTTTAAAATATTGATGGACTTTTAACATCATTGTTTTATTCGAAAATATAATAAATTTTATTTATTTTATTAAAATTAACAGCATTTTTAATGAAACACTGCTAAAAATATCATAGAAAACAGTTAAATTTTATAAGAAAAATATAAAAAATATAGGAAGTTTCCCTACATATCAAGGGAGACCACAATATTTTAAAATCTAAACAAGGCAACTCAAATTTACCTGCCACGGAAATGATTTGGGTCCAGAGAGAGAGAGAAAGAGAGAGAGAAAGAGAGGCCCCTCCGCCAGGCGCCAGTCCCGCCCTCGTCCTTCCTTTTTTTCCCCCACCAAACTTCGACCGACGACAGCGCATTGGCGAGGCGCTGCGCAACCGAACCAACCAACGGAAACGCAGAGCAGCGCCCTGCCCTGCCTCGGCACCGGCGGCGGCTGCAACGGAAACACGACGACGACGACGACGAGAATCAGAGGGATAAGAATCAGGCACGCGGGGGCAGAAGACCAATCCGGAGGCCGCAACCGAGTCGTTGTCGTCGTCTCCTCCTATTCCTCTTCCTGGCGAGGCGGCGACGAGAGGAATAGCAAAGGGGAGACGACCACCGTGACTATCGGCCGTCGCTGCTCGGGCTGAGGAGGAGGAGGAGCATGGCGCGGTTCATCTTCAACCTCATGGAGCTCGGGGTCAGCGCGGCGGTGCACCTGCTCTTCGGCTTCTACGTCTTCAGCACCGCCGTGGCCGCGGACCTCTCGCAGGCGGCCGTGGCGTCGGGGTCCCTGCTTCTGCGCCGCCCCGGCCCGCCGGCCCCGGTCCCCGCGGAGGAGGGACTCGTCGACGTCGCCGCAGCGGGGCAGACCGACGAGCGCAGGGGCACCGCGCCCGTCGTGCTCGACGGCTCGCCACCACCCATCGTACTTGTCCACGGCATCTTCGGTTTCGGCAAAGGGGTACGGTTCTCTTCTCTCTCTTTGTGGGGAAGGGGGTGTTCGTTCGGCGAAATGCCGCGGCGGTTCGCTCACGTCCCGTTTTTGCTTCTGCGTGCAGAGGCTCGGCGGGCTCTCGTACTTCGCCGGCGCCGAGAAGAAGGACGACCGCGTGCTCGTGCCGGACTTGGGCTCGCTCACCAGCATCCATGACAGGTGGGTGGATGAGAACGAAGTAGCATACATCGCTTTCTCTGATAATCATCATCTAAGAAAATTTCCAGATATTTCTGTTTGGTGGTTGCCCATTTGCTTTAGCTTCTTTAAACACCTAATCGAACTATGCTTGTTGTTATGATTTGGTATCTCTCGGTGCCTGTGAAGAACAAGGATTACGATATTGTATTCGCTGGACATTTGATTGTTCTTGGCGGGTGCTGCAGGGCACGCGAGCTGTTCTACTACCTAAAGGGCGGGCAGGTGGATTACGGCGAGGAGCACAGCAAGGCTTGCGGTCACAACCGGTTCGGGAGAATCTATCACACAGGTACAGGTTATGAAGAATTTCCGTTGGGTCTTTCAGGAATTCTTTTCTGCATTCATATTTCTTAAATTGCGATTCTAATTGGGAGCAGGCCACTATCCTGTGTGGGATGATCAGAACCCGGTTCACTTTGTTGGTCACTCTGCCGGCGCGCAGGTTGTGAGGGTGCTGCATCAGATGCTTGCCGACAAGGTACACGCTGGGGATTTTCAATTTTTATTCAAAAGCGATTGCTGTTTGTTGCTGGGTGGTAAAAGTGTGCTCATGCTTATCATATGCTTCCAGAGAGATGGTTCTTGTGATCAGGAGTACTAGCTCGGGATACCCATTTTTGGATTGCTTTTATTTCAGTTTTGGATAATTTGCGCTCTGTCAAAGCGCTTTTATAGGGATGCAACAGGTCTGTTTTTAGTTTGTCTGAAACCCATTCTTAGTTTGCCTCTTTTTCCCCATATGCTCACGTGATTCTTTTGTAGAGTATGCTTTAGCCACTGAACCATGCTTTGATGTTTGATTAGACGCCTCTTTCCCGCTTTACTCATGTAGTATGTTGGTGTTGCTTGTTGCATACTTGCATGTCTGAGCGGCAGTTTGGTGGCATGCATATGGTGGTACACTGTGGATATTTAGTTCTAACAGGTATTGTGATACCAATCTCAGGCTTTCCCTGGTCATGATACTTCTGAAGACTGGATTCTGAGCCTTACTTCCTTGTCGGGCGCGCTTAATGGAACCACGAGAACTTACTACGACGGCATGCTGTAAGTGTTGCAAGAAATCGTACAGAGAAATCGATTAATGCACTTCATCCTTTTCTCTATCTTCCTCAATATTTTTACACTTTTGTTTTACTTCTCAGGGCTGAAGATGGGATGTCCATGAAACCTATCAGTCTTCTTCAGCTCTGTCGGATCGGAGTTATTGTCTATGATTGGCTAGACATTCCTTGGCTGAAGAACTACTACAATTTTGGTTTTGACCACTTCGACATGACGAGGAGGAAAGTAGGCTTTTCGGGTCTTATTGATCTACTACTAGGGCACACTGGGCCATTTGCCACTAAAGATTGGATTCTACCTGACCTCACAATCCAAGGAGCTCTAAAACTTAACTCCACGCTGAGGACCTTTCCCAATACATTCTACTTCAGTTATGCTACAAAAAGAACAAGAAAGCTTATTGGAATTACAGTGCCTTCATCCGTTCTTGGAACCCACCCAATGCTCTTTCTCAGAGTCCTTCAGATGTGTATGTGGCGACACCCGCAAAATGCACCTCTCCCCTACAAAGGCTATGTGTGAGTTTTCTACTTCTAAGCTGAAGGGCATTGATTTTATTTTCAAAGAAACATTGCAATTGAATTTTTTAAGTCTAATCTGTTTATTGATTGATATGCAGAGATGAAGATTGGGAAGACAATGATGGGGCTTTGAATACAATATCCATGACACACCCACGCATCCCTCTAGAGCATCCAAACCATTTTGTAGTGAATGATTCTGACTGCCATCCTTTGCACCCTGGGATATGGTTAGTATTACTTTTCAGAATTTTACTTCAACTTTTTTTATGCTCTGTCTGAGTAAGCATCTTTAAATGTGCTGCAAGGACGCATAATTCAGTTTGTTAAGCTGTTAACTTGTCTAGATTTGAAGTGATTTCATCTGCAAATCACAATTCTAATGGTTAGATACTTTTTTGCAATGATAGTGGCATTATAATTGGTCCTTTGATTTATGCAGGTATTACAAGATTATCGATGGTGACCACATTCTTTTCATTATAAATCGGGAAAGAGCTGGGGTGCAATTTGATCTGCTTTATGACGGCATTTTCCAGCGGTGCAGAAAACACGCATTTAGGAGGAGCCCGCCTACTGTACCGAATGAAACTAGGCAATAGCAGATTGAATTCAATACAAAATATCTATTGATAGTAGTGAGGAGAAAGCCTGGAGTACATAGATGCTAACTCAAATATGAAACTTGTAAGCATTGTTCATTTTTTGAGCAATTGTATACATGATCTCCCAGATCTTGGAAATAGGATTCAAGGTGACTGGGAATCAGCGAGGACCCCTTCCCGGAGCCAGCATCCATCTTCGTCAGACTCCAACTGTGATGTTAATGCTTCTCCAACCTAGCAGTTCAGTGCAAATGGGTTTCCCCTTCCAATGCTGATTCTCCACAGAAAATGAGAGAACGGATCAACAGAGGCCATTGCTTATGACCTCAATATTATCGAATTGGTTCACACATATGCTTAATGTGAGTACATATTGAGTATTGAATGAAAGGTATAGTGTCTTTGGTATAATATCTTACTAGCTGTAGCCTTAAGTGAGCACAAGTAATCCAATATTTTTTATTTGTATTCGGTGGCAATTATTGAGATTGGATAGATTTGTTGATCTGGAGTGTCATCCTGGCCACAGCTGGAACTACAGATATTACTGTTCTATCATGGATGGTTACGACTGGCACCAACAAGCAGCATGTTTTTTTTTTAAAAAAAGCTCCCTGATTTTTTTTTCCTTCCAGGCTTCGTGTCCTGTATATATTTTTTCTGTTTTTGTGTTGCAATGTTTTCCATGATACGTGGAAGAGATGCCTTGTCGTAGTTTTTAATTTTGTGAGGCTAAGCCCCCCCCTCCCCACCCCCTTGAAGATTATAGGGTTGATTTTGTTAATGATTATCATAGCTTATGCTATAATTTTTATTATACACATAATAAAACTCATAAGTGATTATGTATACAATCATCTATAATCATTTTTACATTTTGTATTAACACTCATAAACTATAAATAGTAACTTTTTACTTTTTCTTTATTTTCACTACTTATAATTCGTATTGGATAAGCTATTTTGCTAAACACTCTTTACAAAATAGATTATGTGGGTAAGTTGGATAAATAATTTCTATGAATAATTTAAATTGTGAGCAATTTTTTTTGAATAATCATAATCTCTAATAAAGAGGCCCTAACGTTTCATAATTCCTGTGTCACTCTTGGTGTTTCAAGTACCGTAATATCTTAAGGCCTCTTTGGTAAGGATTACGGAGCTAATTATGTATAATCTTTACTAAAGAGCCTTTTGGTAGAGATAATGATTATTCAAAAAATTGTTCACACTTTAGATTTGTCGGCGTTCTGACCACCGGCACAGTAAATATATGATCGAGAGAGAGGTGCGTATTCGGTGTTCGATGTGGTTTAGTCTAAGGAAGACTTAAAGAAATTTTTACCTGATTCGGGTCATCACGAGCGATGTAATACCTACGTTCAGAGAGCGAATTATCTCGTTGATGATATTATAAAGGCGAGGATTTTTTATTTGCGGAAGGATCCGGAACGTGGGGGAGCTAGAGTGCTTGCTCGGAAGGATGCAAAGACCCTGGGTTCTAATGGAGCTCGCGGTTTTATCTTTCGTGTGTATAAGACTGTTGTTTCGTGAGGATGTAGTCGTTGTTTCTATCGCTCCTCGAGCCTTTCTTTATATAGGAGGGGCCCTGGGGTTACAAGTGGTGGGTCCCACACGATCCTGCCGTCTCGCCGACAGGTGGGCCCTTCCGTCGTCGCCATCATTTCGTTCCGTCCAGGCGTGATCGTAACCCGTCGTGTCGTACACAGCGGCGGGTACAGTGATGCTCATCTGACGCCACTGTGTCGGCTACAGTGCTGTCATGTCTTGTCCGGCAGCCGTCGTAGCTTTCTGTTAGAGTGTTGCCGTGGTAAATGTCTTCTCGTCCCGTCGGGACGGATGACAGTTGGCCGTCAGAATAAATGAACTATAACGCGGTACCTACCCTCCAGGGGTCGCTCCTCGAGGGTCGGCCTTCAGAGGCCGGGGTCTTTGTGCGCCCGTGCGGCTAAGTCGTGACCGATGTAGATCGCCGTTTGGGAGGGTCGAAACCCGTGATCACCCGACCCTCGATCTTGCGTGATCTGTTAGGTACTCGGAGTACGTGATCCCGACAGTAGCCCCCAGCTTGACGTCGTGTGCGATCTTTGGTTGAGGCGGCGTCAGGCTGGTCGCTCCTGAGGCTTGTTGTGCTCCTACGGGTGCGCGCGAGCGCGCCCGTAGGGCATAGCCCCTGAGCCCTCGAGTGATTCGGAGGGTTGGTCGTGGGCTGAAACGTTTCGCGCGGACCATCAGTCGTTGACGGTGAATCCTACGGGGGCGCACGAGCGCGCTCGTAAGGCGTAGCCCCTGAGCCCTCGAGTGATCCGGAGGGTCGGCGTGGGCTAAAGCGTTTTGTGCGGACCATCATTCGTTGACGGTTGATCGTGTCGGAGTCGTCCCGTTGACTCGGCCCTCGAGCGTAGGAGGCGACCCAGGGAGCCTGCGGGGCGCCGTGCCGACTGTCGAGGTCGAACCGAGGTTGGTCTCGGTTTTCATACTCGGTAAGGCGCCTGAGGGGGGCCAGTTTTGACGCGGTAGTAGTCGGCGTCACGTCTAGGCCGAAGCCATGATCAGCGTCCGATCGTTTGAATTGGCCCGATGGCCTTGGCTGTCGGTCAGGCGATCGTTAGGGATTTTGGTCTGTGGGCCCAGCTTCGGAGCCTAGAGGTGATCCGGGGGACCGACTGGACATAGCGCCGACGTTCGGGGTCGGATCGAGGCTGTCCTCGGTTTTTATTCAACGAAATGACTGGGAAGGGCCGGTTTCGACGCGGTCCTTACCCATGGTCGTTGTCACGTCTAGGCTAGGGTCATGATCAGCGCACGATCGTTTGAATTGGCCCGATGGTCTTGGCTGTCGGTCAGCCGATCATTGGCTGTCGGTCAGCCGATCATTTGAATTGGCTCGCATCGTTCTGACTTTCGAGGTCGGGCCGAGGTCGCTCTCTGTCTTTCGTTCGGTAAGACGCCTAGGTCGGACCGGTTCGATGCGGTTTCTGCCCATGATCCGCGTCGCGCCTAGGTTTGGCCATGATCAGCGCCCGAACGTTCGGTTTGGCCCGGCGGCCCCGGCTGTCAGTCAGCCGATCGTGGGGGGGCTTCGTTCGGTCGCCTCCCCTTATTCAAATCCGTCGTTACGGTTACGGGGATCGGACGGCTTCCGTGCCTCCACGCGGAGGGCAATCGGACCGTCCAGGAATTTGAACCGCCTGTCGATCCGAGCGGTTGATTTGAATTTGATCGGACGGTGGCGAGGATGTGGCGGTTCGCGCGCCCGCGTCACGTCGCCTGCCAGACGTGCTCTGACAACCGTCTCGTCGAAATATTGTTACCGTCGTGTCCGTGGCGAAGGCGGCGAGGTGCGGCCCGGGCCCGCTCATCAGCGGGTCGTGGGCGAACTGCTGGGGTGCGCTTCGGGGCGCGACCCTACGATGGAGCAGTTACTCTTCGGCCGATCTTGGGAGGTGCAGTAACTGCTCGGACCCTTTAAAAGGAGGAGCGCGGTAACACCGCGTTTTCACCCAGCTTCCTCGCTTTGTCTTTGTCCTTTGCGCAAAAGCTCGATAGCTCCGCTTTTCACCGCAGCGTCGCTTAGGTCCACTTAGGTTCGGTGATCGCCGTAATTCGGGCTTCCGCCGCTGCCATCCGCAAAATGTCTGAGTGGGAGCCATCGTGCGTCGACGACGCCCTGCTCGAGAGGTGGATCGTCGTCGGGATGGTCCCGCCGAAAGAGTCGACGGGCTGGGTGGCCGACCATGGCCACATCGTGCCCGCGCCGCTGCCAGGGAAGATCGTCAGCTTCCTGGCGTTCCACGAGCGCGGGCTTGGGCTGCTGGTCTCCAGCTTCTTCCGCGATGTCCTCAACCAGTATGGCGCCCGGCTTCACCAGCTGGCGCCGAACGGGGTTCTCCACGCCGCCGTCTTTGTCATGCTCTGCGAAGCGTATCTGGGGATCCGATCGAGCCTCTTGCTGTGGAGGTACTTCTTCCTCGCCAGTCTTCAGACGTCGAAGGAGACCGAGGTCGACAGGCGTGTCGGCGGTGTCAGCATCATGCTTCGGACTCGAGAGTCCCAGGAGTATATCGAGGTTGACCTGAAGACGTCGCTGAAGGGCTGGCGGGGGTCGTGGTTCTACATCGACAACGCCGACCCTTAGCTCTCGGCCTTCGAAGACCTGGTGCCCCGAGCGACGGGGTCCTGAAAGTCGAAGCTTTCGGCGGCCGAGGTCGAGACGATCCGACCTCACCTGGAGGCGATTCGGCGTCTCCGGGATCAGGGTCTGACCGGGACGACGGTCTTCGGTGTCGCCATGCGTCGTCGGATCATGCCGCTGCGCCGTCGAGTGCATAGCATCTGGGAGTACGAAGGGCCAGACGACGCGATCTGCGAAGTCCGTGGCCGACCTCTCTCCGACATGGGAGTCCTAGCCCGGACCTCAGCCGTCTTAAGGGATGCCGAGGGCGGCCTCAACTGGGGGCCGCGTCCCCTCGACAGGGGCCATCGTCAGCTCGTAAGCGCAGGTTTTTTCGTTTTGGTTGTAGTTTGTTGTTTATGCGATACTAACTTCGGTATTTTTCAGGGCTCGCCGGTGGTCGCGATCGTTACCGGGGCTGGGACCAGCTCTGCTACGGCGTCGACCAAGCGAAGGGCCGAGCCCAGCCCTGCGACGGCGTCGAGGTCGAGGAGGAATGGCAGGAAGCGAAAGACAAGGGCGGGCTTTCTGGACTACCTGTCCAGCGGCGCGGGACTCGCAGCCCCGCCCGCGAAGCCAACGGCGGGGTTGCCCCGCGGCTTGAAGGCCGAGGGTGGAACGTCGGCGAGCTAGGACTCGGTCGCCCTGGCGGAGGCAGTTGCTGCTATCGCCGCCGAAGAATCGGACCCTTTCGAGGGTCTGAGCTCCTCCTCCGAGGAGGGGTCGGCCGCGAAGAAGGTGAAGCCCCGACCCTTCGGGGCGGCGGTTGTCAGCTCCGAGAGTCCAGTGGACTCCCCACCTCGTGCAGCCGAGGTGGACGCGGTGGAGTCTGCGCGAGTCACCCCCACTATCGTTTCTCTGTCGGGGGGCCAGACTCCGCGCCGTCCAACCATCCAGATTCGGCGTCGCTCGACGCGGTAAGGTTCTTGCTTCATCTTCGCATTTTGCTCGTCGGCTGACTGCTTTGTGCACAGGGGTTCGACGATGCTCGGGGCACCGCAGGGTGTCGGCACTCCGGCGCCAATGGGTGGCCCACCGGCCATCGGGTCGGGCACCGAGGCCATCGATGGAGGTCGGGGTGAGGCATAGGTCCGCGGAAGCTCGGAGCCTTCGGGCGTGGCCTCCGAGGGTGCCGTTCGTCCAACGCCGGAGGCGACCGAAAAGGCCGACTCGTCCTCCTCGCCTGTCGCGGGGGAAGAAGGGGCGGCGCCTTCGGAGGGCGCGACGGTCTCGCCGCCTTCGGGCGCACCTACGGCCGGGCATGTCCTAAGCGAGACGGCCCGTGGCAAGTTGCCCGAGGCTGTTGGAGCGTCGGGCTCCGTCGGTCCGAGTGGTGATGTCGGGGCCATTGTCGAGGCGCAGGGACCGGTGGCGCCGACCGCCACCTGGGAGGTCCCCGGGCGAGGGCCCCTCCCACTCGAAGGGGCGATCGATGGTTTCGGTTATCTGATGGATCGGGTGGGAGGTGCCCGAGCCCTCAACATGAGGTTGGTCGTCGGCCTTCGCCAACTGTCGAGGGTTGCCGAGGAGGTCGGTGCCATCTACGACGAGGGCCACTTCGTCGAGTGCCGCGTAGGCTTGAGTCCGGTTTTCGGCTTCTATTTTTCCAATTCTTGGGCTGATAGTCTTTTGCAGGACAACTTGTACGCGGTCCTGGGTCGGCTGCCACGTGGGTTTGTGGCCCAAGCCGAGGTCGACACCCTCAAGGAGGAGCTGGCGAAGGCGTGAGTCGAGTTGGGGGAGGCCGCAACTGACTTGACGTCGCAGCTTCTTGCTGCCCAAGAGTCGGCTCGCGTCGCCCTCAAGGAGGCAAACAAGGCGCGCGCGGAGCAGCGGTGTCCGAGGCTTGGGCCACCCGGTCCGCGGCGGCCCTTGAGCAGGCCATCCGCACGATCGTCGATAAGTCGCTGTGGTCTCTTTCGGCTCTTGGGGTCGGGCCCTGATTCCCTCTGTTGCAGGGCTTCGTCGCCAAACAGCGGAGCACGAGACCGAGATGCAACGGCTCGGGCTCCTCCACCAACACGCCGAGGGGGCCCGCTCGACCCTGAAGTTCACGCTGCGCATGACGAAGGAGGAGTGCGACCGTGCCTTCGAGCAGGTCGACCTCCTGAAGTCAGAGCGGGTGGTGCTCTAGTTCGAGGTCGAGCAGGCGACGGCGGACCTTGGTCAGACGCGCGAGGAGGCCGCTAAGCTCTAGGAGGAGCTCTCGGCGGCCCAAGTCCAGAACGAGCGCCTACGAAAGAGCCTCGACCGGGCGGGGCAGGCCGCCGAGACTGCCGCGAAGGAGCGGAACGGTAAGGGTCGGCCCTTGTTTGCTCTGGTTGTTTCTGGTCTTCCGCTAATGTTTTGGAATGCAGGATTGGTGGGCGAGGTTCAGACCCTGAGGTCGGCGGGTCTGAACCTTATTGGGAAGTTGTACTCCGGAGTGTCGGACTTCGTCCCGACGGCGATCGTCGCGCACGCTCTGCAGCAGCTCCCGGAGATCGTCACCAATGTCATGATGAGGGCGCTGGAGGACGGGTCTTCGATAGCCTTGGCCCTGGTCCGCTCCCACTATCTGAATGCGGACCTCGGCAGGGTCGTCGAGGGCTTTGCGTCGGGCTACTCGGACAAGCAGCTGGACGCCATCTCGGTGGAGACGCTGGAGCCGGGGGCGAAGACCGTTGCCGACTTCAAGACAGAGGACTTCTTGCCTGAGCGATTCGGGCCTTTTCCTTATGTATAGGTTCAGATATGTAAAGTGCCATTGTATTAATAAAGAATATCATTCAAATAATGTTGTTCGAGAAGTTGAGTTTGAATGTGAATTTCCGACCCTCCTTCGCGTGCCGCGTCTGTTTTTCGCGTCCCCTCTGGCGTCAATCAAGCGAATGGGCCGAGTATAGCTCGTAGAGTCAGGTGTCGAACCCGATACAGCCGTAGAGCGTCATCAGCTCTCGATTCGTAGATAGTTTAGCCATAGGAAGGCTTCGAACGAAAAACGCACGCGAAGTTTGTCGTTTGAGGGTCACCCGCGAGCTTGGCGTGGGTCGGGGATCCGACCCCGAGGGAACAATAAGATGAAAAGACGTGACGAGGCGTAAAAAATGATGAACGACGAGCGAAAAACGAGGTTGATTGCTTCGACACCGGTTAGGGTGGAGGTAAGTAGCCCCCGGGTGCGGGGGGTGGCCAGGACGGCCATGGCTCGTACCCCAAAACGAAAAAAGCGAGAGCAAAGTTACAAGAATTTATCTGTTTTTATTAAGTGTAGAATCGTCGAAGGTTCTCGATATTCTAGGCGTTCGCGAGTTCCCGATCGTCCTCGGTTGCTAGCTTGTAAGCACCGGGCCGTAGGACATGCTTGATTACGAAGGGTCCCTCCCAAGGGGGGGGACAACTTGTGCTGGTCGACTTTCGTTAGCACTCTTTTCAGCATGATGTCTCCGACGTTGAGCGCCTGACCTTTGACGCGCCGAGCGTGCAGTCGCCGTAGACTCTGCTGGTACTTGGCGGAGCGCAGGAGAGCGACCTCGCGCGCCTCTTGCAGCTGGTCGAGGCCGTCCTGCAGCGCGGCCTGCGACCTTTCCTCGTCGTAGGCTCAGACTTGCGGAGAGTCGTAGTCGAAGACGGTCGGCAGCATCGCTTCTGCTCCGAACGTCATGAAAAATGGCGTGAACTGGGTGGTTCTATTGGGGGTCGTTCGCAGACCCCAGAGGACCGACGAGAGTTCGTTCACTCATCGTCCAGCTGACCTTCTGACGGAGTTGTAAATCCGTGGCTTCAGGCTTTGGAGTATCATCCCATTGGCCCGCTCGACCTACCTATTCGTCCTTGGGTGCGCCATAGAGGCGAAGTCCAGGCGAATGTGGTATTCATCGCAGAATTCTCGGAACTGCCGACCGATGAACTGTGTGCCGTTGTCGGTGATTATGGTGTTCGGGACCTCGAACCGACATATGATGTTGCGGATAAACCTGACCGCCCGGGTTGAAGTGATGTTGGGCGCCGGCTCGGCCTCTATCCACTTGATAAACTTGTCGACGGCGACAAAGAGGTGGGACCGTCGGGTGCTCTCTTGAAGGGGCTGAGAATGTTGAGTCCCCAGACAGCGAAGGGCCAAGCGATCGGGATCGTTTGGAGCTCCTGTGTCAGCAGGTGCGTCTGCCGAGTGTAGAACTAGCAGCCCTGACAAGCTCGGACGAGCTTTTGGGCATCAGCCATGGCCGTCGGCCAGTAGAAGCCTTGTCGAAAGGTTTTGTCGACGAGGGTTTTGGGTCTGGCATGATGACCGCAAATGCCTGAGTGGATGTTATCGAGCAGGTGCATGCCCTGCTCTTGAGGGATGCAGCGCTGCAGTATACCGCTCGGGCATCGCTTGTAGAGCTCACCGTCCGAGATGACGTATGCTTTGGCCTGCCGCGCAACCTTCTTGGCCCCGTCCGGGTCGGCCGGGAGAATGCCGTCTTGAAGGTAAGCGGAGATGTCGAGAGACCAGTCAAGGTCGAGCGCTATGATCTCTGCCCCTGGTCCGAGGGTCAGCTCGCCGCTGGATCCCTTGACGAGCGGCCCTTCCGCGACCCGGATGGAGAGTTTGGTGAGAACTTCGAGGAAGACACCGTCGGAGACCGGCTGACGCTCCGAGCCTATCTTGGCGAGAGCGTCAGCGACTTCATTGTCCCGACGTAGAACGTGATGGAGTTCGAGTCTGTCGAACTTGTCTTCGAGCTTGCGAACTTCTTGACAGTAGGCTTCCATCTTCGGATCTCAACAGCTGGAAACCTTCATGACTTGGCTAACGACCAGTTCGGAGTCGCCTCTGAAGTAGAGACGCTGAACGCCGAGGGCGGTGGCCATTCGTAGGCCGTGGAGGAGCGCCTCTTATTCGGCCGTGTTGTTGGAGGCGCGGAACTGCAACCGCAGCACGTATCGGAACCTGTCTCCCTTCGGGGAGATTAGGACGACCCCAGCCCCCACCCCCTTGAGCATGCAGGACCCGTCGAAGTACATGGTTCAATACTCGACGCTGTGGGGGGCTGACGGTTCTTGAGCTTCGGTCCATTCGACGACGAAGTCGGCCAGGGCCTGAGACTTGATGGCCTACCCAGGGACAAAAGCGATGTCGAGCCCTAGGAGTTCTATGACCCACGTGGCGATGCGCCCAACCGCGTCCTTGCCACCGACGATCTCCTCGAGCGGGAAGCTGGTGACGACGTGGACAAGATGGCTCGTGAAGTAGTGTCGCAGTTTGCGGCTCGTGATGAGGACGGCGTAGATCAGCTTTTTCACTTGGGTGTACCAGGTCTTGGCGTCGGCCAATACCTCGCTGACGCAGTAGACAGGCCGGTAAACAGTCAGAGCCCGACCCTCCTCGCTTCGCTCGACGACGAGGGCGGTGCTGACGACTTTCGAGGTCACCGCGATATAGAGAAGGGTCTCTTTCGGGGTCGGAGACGTGAGAACCGGTGGTGATGAAAGCAGGGTTTTGAGCCGATCGAAGGCCTCCTGGGCCTCGGTGGTCCAGGTGAACCGTTTCGCTTTTTGCAGCAGTCGGTAGTAGTGCATCGTCTTCTCGCCAAGTCTTGAGATAAAACGGCTAAGGGCCGCCAAGCATCCGGTCAGCTTCTGGACGTCTTTTACGTTGCCGATCGGCCCGAGTTTGAGGATCGCGGAGATCTTCTCGGGGTTTGCTTCGACCCCGCGCTCGGAGATGACGAAGCCGAGCAGCTTGCCCGAGGGGACCCTAAAAACGCATTTTTCGGGGTTCAGCTTAATCCGATAGCGCCGGAGGTTCGCGAAGGTCTCTTCCAGGTCCTAGACCAGGTCAGAGGTCCGTCGGGTCTTGATGACGATGTCGTTGACGTAGACCTCCTGATTTCGACCTAGCTGGTCGTGGAAGCACTTCTGCATGCAGCGCTGGTACGTGGCCCCGGCGTTCTTAAGCTCGAATGGCATGGTGATATAGCAGAAGGACCCGAAGAGCGTGAAGAAGAACGTGGCCGATCGGTCGGACTCGCGCATAGAGATCTGATGATACCCAGAGTAGGCGTCGAGGAAGCTCAGGGTTTCGCACCCGACGGTCGAGTCCTCCACCTGATCAATTCGTGGGAGAGGAAAAGAGTCTTTGGGCAGGCCTTGTTGAGACTCATGTAGTCAACGCACATCCTCCATTACCCGGTCTTCTTTTTCACCATTACAGGGTTAGCTAACCACTCGGGGTGGTAGACCTCTTGAATAAACTTAGCATCCAGAAGCTTCGTCAATTCTTCCCGATGGCTCGACGCTTCTCGTCGTTGAAACGTCGGAGTCGCTGCTTGACGGGCCGAGAGTCCGCGATGATGCCGAGGGAGTGCTCGGTGACTTCTCTCGAGATGTCGGGCATGTCCGATGGTGCTCAGGCGAAGACGTCTCGATTCCAGATGAGGAAGTCGACGAGCGCGCTTTCCTATTCGCTGAAAAGCGCTGTCCCGACCCTGGCCCCCCTTGGAAGGGACGGCGGGGTCAAGAGCAACCTCTTTGGAGTCGTCGGCGGGTTTGAAGGATGTCGACGGCGCAGGTTTGGAGGGGGGCGCTGGGTCCGACCCTTCTGCTTTGCGGATTGCGTCCAGCTGGGTCGAGACCGACTTGGCGGCGGCCAGCTCGAAGCTCTCCTGCTCACATGCTAGAACGTGTTGGAAGCGGGACGAGACCGTGATAACGCCATTCGGCCCGGGCATCTTCAGCTTTAGGTAGACGTAGTTAGGGATGGCCATAAACTTCGTGTAGCATGGCCGGCTCAGGATGGCGTGGTAGGCACCGATGAAGTCAACCACCTCGAAGGTGAGCGACTCGGTTCGAAAATTGCTCCGGTCCCCGAACGTGACTGGGAGCGTGATCTGTTCGAGGGGCGTCGCGTAGCCCTCAGGGACGACCCTGTGAAACAGAGCGTGGGTCGAACGGAGGTCGGCCTCTGTCAGCTTCATCGCCCGAAAGGCGTCGGCATAGAGGATGGTGAGGGCGCTCCTTCCATCCATGAACACCTTCGATAGGCGCACGGAACCGACGATGGGGTCGAGCTCCAACGGGAGGCGCCCGAGCTGCGGGACGGGGTCCCGGTGATCGGCTCGATCGAAGGTGATCGGGGCCTCGGACCACTTGAGATAGCGGGGGACCGCGGGGTCGGCAGCGTTAGCTTTGCGCCAGGTCCTCTTCTGGTGGCCGCGGGATTCGCAGTAGGCCGCGGGGCCGTCAAAGATCATGAGGCAGTCCTCTGGCTCGGGGAAAGCCGTACCCTCGTCTTCCTCGGCGCCTTTGATCTGAGGGTTGGTCTTGGCTTCCGAGGAGTCGGCTTGGAGTCCGCTCCTGAAGAACCTACTTGCCAGGTGGCAATTCTGGAGGGTGTGCTTGATCGGCATAGAATGGTTGGGACAGGGTCGGTCGAGCATCTTGCTGAAGTGGCCGTCGTGGTTAGCCGGTTTCTTGGTCTGAGGTCGGGCTGGGTGGTCTGCGACGGCCACGAAGTCGTCATCGTGGCGCCGACCCTTGCCCTTCTTGCGGCTCGAGCTGCCGCCACCCCGCTCGTTGCGGCGGTCCGCAGACCGGTCGGAGGGTCGGTCTCCCCAACGGTCGCTCCTCGACCTTTCGTCCTTCGCCCGACCTCGATCGAAGTTCGCCTGCACGTCCTCTTCTCCGGTGGCGAAGGTTGTGGCGATGTCGAGGAGGTCCCGGGCTGTCCGAGGATTCCTCCGGCCCAACTTGTGGCCAAGCGCCTTAGACGTCGTGCCGCATGTGAAGGTGTTGATGACGTCGACGTCGCTGACGTTGGGGAGCTCGTTGTGCTTTCGTGAAAAGCGCTGGATGTAGTCTCGGAGCGACTCGCCAGGCCCCTGCTTACAATTTTTGAGGTCCCAGGAGTTACCTGGACGCGTGTAAGTCCCTTGAAAGTTGCCGACGAAGATTCGGTGCAGGTCGCTCTAGTCTTGGATGCAGCCCTCGGAGAGGTGTTCGAGCCACCTTCGGGCTGAGTCGGTGAGCAAGAGCGACAAGTACTAGATGGCGAACAAGTCGTCCGCCTCTTCGATCCTGCAGGCGAGGCGGTAGTCCTCGAGCCAGTGGACGGGATTCGTCTCCCCGTTGTAGCGACCGATGGTAGTCGGGACGCGAAATCTCTGTGAGAATTTCGCGTGTCGAATGAGCGATCCGAACGCTCTGGGTCCGACCCCATCAGGACTCGGGCTCCTGGAGTCGAGGGAGCCGCGTCGGTAGTAGCGATCGCGGGAGCGTCTCCGCCGAGACTCGGTTCGGAGCTCGCTCCTCGCCTGGCGTCGGGCGTCGATGGTGCCGCGGGCGTCATGGTTGGGGTCAAGTCGCGGGAGGACCGACCCCGCACGGTGTCGAGGGTTCCATTCCTCGATTGGGCTGTCGCGCGCCGAGCTCCACCGATCCTGGGATCGGCGGCTACTTTCCATCTCCGACTGCTGAGGTCGGAGGGACGCTTCTGGTCGTTGAAGCGTGCTGCCGAGGTAGAAGCGTACTCGGTCGTACACTTTTCTCAGCGCTGGGTACTCGGGGGCCGTGGTCTTGTTGAGGATGCACGCTGCCGCCGCGAGGTTTTCGTGCGGGGTATTGAAGGTCGGCGGCCCCCCAGCTGCGAGCTGCTGGTGGGTGGACCGTCTCCAGGCTCGCGCCGCGTCGCTGGCCTGCTACGGCTTTACCCCTCGGCTCGGCGCTGCCAGTGGGTCCCGGGGGCGACCAGTCTTGTCGGTGGCGTCCACGGGGGACGTAGGGACAGGTTGGCAACTGGCGGCGTGTTGCCTTGGGTCGCTGGTTCTGCGCTCTTCGGAGCGTGGATAGTGAAGCACTCCCTCAACGGGTCATGCCCCAGAATGAGACGGCTCCGGCGCCACCAATGAGGGCGCCTTTTGCACGGAGCCTAGAGACGCAGCTCGCCACCTTCGTTTACGACGAAGTTCAGGCTTCCGAAGCGAAAAGCCTGCTCAGAGGCGAAGGTGGAGACTTGCCACGACTGACCATCTTCAGAGACAGCGACCGTGAAGCCCCCGAAGCGGAGGTGGGAGACCGAAATGTCCCCCAAGACGAAGTATGGGACCGTTGAAAAATCGAAACGAGAGCACACCAAAAGAGAGGGCCTCCTTCCTGGCGCGTCAACTGTCGGTGTTCTGACCACCGGAACAGTAAATATACGATCGAGAGGGAGGTGCGCCTTCGATGTTCGATGTGGCCTAGTCTAAGGAAGACTCAAGGAAATTTTTACCTGGTTCGGACCACCACGAGCGGTGTAATACCCTACGTCTAGGGGGCGAATTATCTCGTTGATGATATTACAAGGGCGAGGATCCTCTATTTGCGGGAGGATCTGAAACGAGGGGGAGCTAGGGTGCTTGTTCGGAAGGATGCAAAGACCTTGGGTTCTAATGGAGCTCGCGATTTTGTCTTTCGTGTGTATAAGACTGTTGTTTCGTGAGAATGTAGTGGTTGTTTCTATCGCTCCCCGGGCCTCCCTTTATATAGGAGAGGCCTTGGGGTTACAAGTGGTGGGTCCCACACGATACTGCCGTCTCGCCGATAGGTGAGCCCTTTCGTCGCCGTCGCCATCATTTCGTTCCGTCCAAGCGTGATCGTAACCCGTTGTGTCGTGCACAGCAGCGAGTACAGTGATGCTCGTCCGACGTCACTGTACCGGCTACAGTGCTGTCATGTCTTGTCCGGCAGCTGTCGCAGCTTTCTGCTGGAGTGTCGTCGTAGTGAATCTCTTCTCGTCCCGTCAATACGGATGGCAGTTAGCCGTCAGAGTAAATGTACCATAACGCGGTACCTACCCTCCAGAGGTCGCTCCCCGGGGGTCGGTCTTCGGAGGCCGGGGTCTTTGTGCGTCCGTGCGGCTAAGTCGTGCTCGATGTAGATCGCTGTTTGGGAGAGTCGGAACCCGTGATCATCCGACCCCCGATCTTGCGTGATCTGTTAGGCACTCGAGATACGTGATCCCGACAAGATTATTTATGTAAATCAATTATCTAACTTACTCGCATAATCTTAAGTGTTTGATAAAATAGATTATTTAATATAGATTATAGGTAATATAGATTATAGGTGGGGAGAATAGAGAAGTGGTAAAAAGTTAGTATTTGTAGGGTATAGGTGTTAGTACAAAACATAGAAGTGATTATAAATAATTGTATACATAATCACTATAAGTTTTAAATATTTAGCAGAGATTATAACATAAGTTATGAGAATCATCAGCAAAATTAGTTTTATAATCTTCACCAAAAAGGGCCTAAATAGATCACTTAAAATCAGTTATACGTGAAAATTAGCTAAATTCTGGTAGGAAAAATGAACCGGATAGGTGGGGGGGGGGGTGGGGGGAAGCGGGATTTTTGTCGATTTTCACGGCTCACCTGTACTCTTGCAAAACGAAATGAATATGCTACCCTTAGTTTAATACAACCATTTATTATAAAAAAACACTATAATCTGAGTAAAATCTAATTTCTCAAACAGATTATTTAAAAAAAATGCTCAACCTAATAATCTAAAGGTAAAGTTATTTTTTTTATAATCTAAAGCCCTGTTGGAAGATGCCTCGAGAAGGATCACAAAATGACACACACCCTAATAATAACGAACCGCGGTGATCGTGCTGAATACCACCCTCCTTTTTCCGAAAGAATCTGCCGAAAACACAACGATTATAACATGCAGAATACTGTTCGCCGTTCATGGGAGACGTGACGGAATTCCTTGGAAGATGAGTTAAAAACATCGTAGCCACAGGAATACTTTGTATTTTTTTTCGACAGAGGAATATTATGTGCTCTTTCGTCCTAAAATAAAAGACGTTTTTTATTTTTTTTAAATTAATATTTGATCATTTATTTATTTTAAAAAATTATAAAAATATAAAAATAAACAAATCAAGTTTAAAATATTTCTAACAATAAATTATTTTACAATAAAATAAATAATATTTTCATAAATTTTTTGAATAAGACGAATGATCAAAGGTGATTATTTTAAAATTAAAAAAACATTTATTTTAAGACTGGGTGAATATTTGATTTGAAATGCCTCCAATCCTGTCTACTCCAAGAAACAGAAACAATGTCCGCAGCATTCATGTTTTCAATGGCAAATGGCACACTGAACAGTATAATCCATACCAGTTATTTTGAAGAATAAGGCAGCTGCGGTCTAAATACTGAATTCAGGTCTCTTTGGAACACGGAATTTTTTTTTGTTTTTTATGTTTTTTTATAAAATTAAACTGATTTTTATTAAATTTATGTGTGCTTCCTGTAAAATTTCAGGGTTCGAAAAGGGCTCAGCATTTTACATTTCTAGGCACGAGTAAGTCACGACTTCCATGACATTACTTAATCATTCTGTTGGTCTGGTAAAAGTCATACTCCCTCGTTCTCAAATTGTTATTGCCGACTATTTATCTTATTCAAAAAATTAAAAAACTAACATATTTTGTAATAATTTTCTTTATCATTAAAAGAGTTTGAAACACATATTATAATTTTACACATCACAATAACAACAAAGCTTTTAGTTGAGATAGGCTAGAGATGAAACCTCGAGAGACCACTAAAAAAGAGCAACAACTGACGATCAAGATTCAACACGAGAATTGCTAGCCTCTACGAACTCCTTTTCAAAGCTAACTCATTGATGATATTCCAATCTTTTAGATTTCTCTTTACAGACTCTTTCTAAATTAAGTTTGGTCTACCTCTAGCTCTCTTTACACCGTTTGATCGATTTACCATTTCACTATGAATTGGTGCCTTCTGTGGTCTTCGTTGAATATGTCCGAACCACCTCAAACGATGTTGCACAAATTTCTCTTTAACTAGTGCCACTTCTAATCTCTCTCATATATCATCGTTTTGAACACAATCTCTCCTCGTGTGACCACACATACATCTCAACATACGTATTTCAGCTACGTGTAGCTGTTGAACATATCGTCTTTTCGTAGACCAACACTCTGCTCCATAAAGCATAACAGAATGAATTACAGTCCTATAGAATTTACCATAGAGTTTTTGAGCACTCTACTATCACATAGGACTCCAGAAGCTTGACGTCACTTCAACCATCCGGCTTTAATTCTATAACTTACATCCTCATCAATATCCCCATCTTTTTACAACATTGAACCCAAATAACAAAAAGTGTCCTTCTTAGGTACCATCTGACCATCAAGTCTATCATCTCTCTCCTCGACTGCGGTAGCACTGAAATCACACTTCATATACTCTGTTTTAGACCTACTAAGTCTAAGACCCTTTGACTTCAAAGCATGTCTGCATGATTCTAACTTCTGGTTCATCTTTATCTTGCTCTTATCCACTAGCACCACATCATCCGCAAAGAGCATACACCAAAGAATGTCCCCATGTAAGTCTCATGTGATCTCATCCATCACCAAAGTAAAAAGATAAAGGCTTAGAACCGACCTCTAGTGCAGTACTATATTAATTGGAAACTTATCGGTGTCTCCATCACTTGTTCGAACACTTGTCACCACATCTTTGTACATATCCCTAATGAAGTTACTGCACTTTGTTAAGACTTTGTGCCTTTTCAATGCCCACCATATAACATTCTTAGCCACTTTATCATAAGCCTTCTCTAGGTCAATGAAGACCATATGCAGATCTTTCTTTTATTCTCTGTATCTCTCTATCAGTTGTCTTATTAATAAAATTGCCTCCATAGTGGATCCATAGTGGATCTCTCGGACATGAAACTAAATTGGTTTTGGTTGACTCTCGTTGATCCCTGCAGACGGTGCTCAATAACCCTCTCTCATAGCTTCATTGATTGTGTGGCTCATTAACTTGATCCCTCGATAGTTAGTACAATTTTGCATATCTCCCTTGTTCTTAAAGATCAGTACTAAAGTACTTCGCCTCCACTCATCAGGCATCTTGTTTGATCGAAAAATGAGATTGAATAACTTGGTGAGCCAAATTGTTGCTACATCCCTAAAATATCTCCACACTTCAATAGAATCCCATTCGGACCCAACGCCTTACCTCCTCTCATCCTTTTCAAGTCCTCCTTTAACTCAAATTCTTGAATACTTCTCACAAAGTGCCTATTTAGGTCATCAGAAGAGATATCCAACTCAATGGATGAGCTCCCACTATCTTCGTTCAAGAGTTTAACAAAATACTCTCTACATCTATCTTTAATCTCTTTATCATTTACTAACAGACGCTCTGCTTCAATCTTAATACATTTAACTTGGGTGAGGTCCTTAGCTTTTCTCTCTCGACTTTTAGCTATCTTATAGATGTCTTTTTTCCCTTCTTTCGTGTCTAGTCGATGGTACAAGGCATCAAACATCTGACCTCTTGCCTCACTCACCACTCGCTTTTCGATCTTTTTTGCTATTTTATATTGCTCTAAGTTGACCACGCTCTTATCAAAGTATCCTCATTTAAAGCATTTTTTTCTTATCTTTGATAGTCTTTAGGACATTCTCATTCTCATTCCACCACCATGTGTCTTTGGCTTCACGTCTGGCTTCTCTAGTCACACTAAGCTTCTCTGAGGCTATTTTTCTACTGCAAGCGACCATCTTCAACCACATAACATTTAACATCATCTTCTGCCTGCAACTAAAAGTATGTGCTGCATCTTACTTAAGCTTTCACCACTTTGTCATTTTCACCTTGATTTGCTTCCTCCGTAGAGAGTGCAACTGAAAGCGAAAGTCCGCAACCACAAGCCTATGCTGAGGTACCACACATTCTCAAGGTATCACCTTATAGTCTAAGCAAGCATGTCTATCTCCTCTTCTTGCTAAGATAAAATCAATCAAATCAATCTGGCTACAGTGAGGACCACTTTGAAAGGTTACTAAATGATAAGCTCTCTTTCTAAAACAGGAGTTCGCAACAAACAAATCGTAGGCCAAGATAAAGTTCAAAACCCCCTTCCCTTCTTGATTCCTACTCCCATAGCAAAAACCACCATGCACCCTCTTAAAGCCTACGCTAGAAGAGCCAATGTGCCCATTTAAGTCTCCTAAAAAGAGCTTCTCAGCGATAGACACACTGCTGACCATCGCATCTAAATCCTCCCAGAATTGCTTCTTGACACTTTCATCCAGACCTATTTGAAGGGCATAAACACTAATTACGTTCAGAACTAAATCTTCAATAATCAGCTTCACTAGAATAATCCTATCTCCGTGCCTCTTGATGTCCACCACGCCATCTTTAAATCTCTTGTCGATCATAATGCCTACCCCATTTTTTGCTGTTAATATCCTCGTGTACCAAAGCTTGAAACCGATATCTTTCACCTCCTTTGCCTTTTGACTCTTTCATTTCGTCTTCTGAACACAAAGAATATTCACACGTCACTTAATCATAACATCGACTACCTCTCGAAGCTTATCCAAGAGCGACCTTACATTCCAACTACCTACCCGCAACTTACAAGGCTCGACTAGCTTTCTTACCCCCCGCATCCATCGAGTCAAATGGGAAGACCTTGCTCATTTTACACTACACTCGGGCGACGACGTAGCGCGTCACTAAAGATGCGACAACCCGATCTTTGCACACTTGTCACCGCATCCAGATCACAATACGACGCACCACTAAGAATGTGGTGACCCGGCCCTTGCTCATTTTCCACCATACTCGAGTTTCAGCATAGCGAGTCGCTAAGAGGGTTACGCTCCAATGAAATTCTTTGGAGTTTCATTTCCATGGGAATGGCTAAAATAGTTGTTGGCTCGTCACGTCTAACACAACTCACTAAATTATCTGGACTTGATATCGTCTATGTCATGGCAACATAGGTGAAACCTTCACCCATGTTAAGAAGCGTAGACGGAGTACCCTCCTCTTTTATCCGAGCTTGGGACCGGCTATGTTAAAATAGGCAGAGTTACATATTATAATTTTACACATTTGAACTAAATTTTTGAAAAAGAGAAATATCCAAATATGATGTTAAAAATCAATGACAACATTAATTTGGGAACGGAGGGATAAACTTTGACCATTACTAATGGAAAATTGATAATAACTACAAATGATGTTATTATGTTTATCATAAAGCTAACTATTATCATAAGTAACTTGTTATATTTGAAATAATTATTTAAAAGATGTTGTTTGCAAAACTTTAAAAGTTTAACTTTGATCAAAGCTAGAAAACGTATATCTATATTCATGGACAGGTAGTATGTTCTTACAGTCTCTGACCGAAAAATAATAAAAATAGAGAGCTTTAAGCTGATCTGAAAAGCATCTGCACGTTTGGCCCTCTTTAGTGTACCATGTGTTTCATCTGATGCACAATTTATGGCTCCATGCAAATATGATACAGCGGGAAAGTAACTGCAAATGGAAAGAGAAAATTAATCTAACATCAGCTATGATGCTGAGTCCCTAGACATTACCTCTGTGGGTGGAAAAGGACAACAAATGCTGTGAAACACAATACAGCAGCAACTAAGCCGGTTGTTAGGAGTCGCATTCTCATGGCACGGCCTGGAAAAGCAAGAACCCGTTAGGCCTCGTTCGGCTCCAGTGGATCAGTTCGGTGGCTGGTTTGGTTCCAGGCAGGAAACGAGTGAATCCCACCCAGATCACTCATTCCACACGATGCTTTAATCCACTCAAAACTATTCCCTTTGCACAAAAATTCTGTTCAGATGGTAGGGGACTGAATCCACCGGAGAGGCAAGTTGCTAACTGCCGGTGCTAATTACTTTGACAACCTTGCTATTGGCACCGATGCAACAAACAAACTACAGTTCATTAGAAACCTGTGAAATTCACAGAATTTTTCACAGCTCATTAGCTGCTAACAATCAAACTCAAGGAACCAACCAGCTTGTGTAAATCAAAAATAAACTTGCAGAAATAAAAGTTTTCACAAAAAGCTTGCCGAAATCAAAAGCATTATCACAAACAGCTTATCGAAATCAGAAACTCTTGTCCACTGCAGCAATCTTTCACATACAACTTGAACATCAAAATGAAATGTACTGCTAAATGTCAAAATGAAAGGTACTTAAGTTGCACTAGGCTCACAAATTCATTGCATAGTACTTAAGCTAAATGGGAATTCAAGTGATGTCAGAAGCTTGAAACTAGCAACATTAGAAGGATCTCACTTGAGCATCATCAGGAGGCCAGCAAAAGATAGAAACAAATTTATGAAGTATTTGAGCATCATCAGGAGGCCAGCAAAGGTTCTCACTTAAGCTAAATGGGAGCATCACCTTGAAACACAAATTTTGTGAAGTATTTGAGCACTAAAACAGTAAATAGCAATGCCATGCATGTAAAGTGTTTCAGAAAATAAACAAAAATACTAAAACAGACCTACTGAAAAGACTGGAAACAAAACTGCTGAAACAGAATTACTAAAACAGGACAGAAACAGAACTTGTGACATTCATAAAACATTAGTAAATGTCGCATACTACTAAAACAGGACATAAATAGAATTACTAAAACAGGACAGAAACAAATAGAACTGAAAATGGAACTAAAAACATTAGTAAATGTCACATACTACTAAAACAATGAAAACAATAGCTCTGAAACATGGTTACTGAAATAGAAACAGAAACAAGTGTACTGTCAAGTTAGATAAACCAACACTGATTCAGTTTTTTTTTCAATGTGCCGCATGCCTTGTCTCTTCACCACTTAAACATTATCAAATTAAATATAGTATAATTCAGATAATTATCTGACAAAAAAATCATTTAGTCAAATCAATTCTTCTTTTGCCTTTGTGTTTGCAATCCGAAGTGTCAAAGTATTTTACCTGCAAATTTGAATTAATGTGGCAAAGATTGAAGACTACAGAGGCGGACCAAGCATCTAATCTGTTTGTGCGGTGCACGTGGCATCTAAGCAGGTTTCTTCTCCGCATTGTGTTGCTGAGAAGCCTGAGATGGCATCAGGAAGTTTCAGAGGAAGATGAATGTACTCTCATCATAGTTTAGTAGCATGCAAGAATGAGCAAGGCGTGGGCAACCAGGCTAAAGAATCGAATTATCTTGGCACGACCACCTGCCAGGAAGAAGACGCGTGCGCATGCCGTTCCCATGGCGGGTCGTCGTCACCATCCACTCAGGCCTGAGGAAAGACTACATGAAGATGAGGAGAGGAAGAGTTGATGCTTTACCGGAGAGAAGGGAAGAGGTGGACGCTGGATGGGATGACGCGTCGCCGTGGCTGTCGTCGTCGCCGTGGTCGTCGCCGTCGCCGTGGTCGTCGCTCTCCCCGTCGTCGTGGCACCCTTTCGTTCCACGCCTCCTTCGGGAGGGTTTGGAACCAAAGGCAAAGTAGACAGGGAAAGGCCGGGATGGGCCGGATTTTGTTCCCTGCGAGTGATAACCGAACGGCCGTTCCCGCGGTTGCCGGGCTTCATTCTCCGCTCGGGCCAGTCCACGGGGAACAGGCCGCGTTCCCTGTCGCACCATGCGTTGCCGAACGAGGCCTTAGGGTTTAAGCCATCTAGCATGGATATCTGGGTGACAGCATTACCTGTCTGAGGCATCTTTTTAGTCACAAGTGGCACAGTAATTTCGTCCTCCCAAGTTGCATTAGTCGAGAGCAAATCAATATGATCACCAGGAATAGTATTTCTTCAAAAGATTTCCAAGTCTTGTTTAGTTTACAAAAATGAATATGCCCAAAAAAACATAGCAGCTCCAATTAAATGAATAAATACATCACCAATTTTTTTTTTTTGTAAATTAACACTTCCATGGAACCAAACATAGCCCCCACATGGCAGTGATAAGTCATTCGATAATTGAATTTGAAACAATGGGATGATTGGGCTGTAAAACAGCAACAATGATGTAATTGGTTGCCTGCAGGCAGCCGCTTGGTGGCGTGTGCTGACCTCGCCCAGGCTCACGCGAGCCAGGCTCAGTGACAGAATAACCAGTCACGCTCAATAGGACAGTTAGCTTCGGTTGTCAGCCACGTTGTCGTTTAGCGACACGTAGGCCTCTTGTCGGTTTTCTAGTGGGTGATAAGTTGATAGGATACTTTTTTAAAGACAAGAAATTGGCATGTTATTTTTATAAATGGAATAAAAATTGTTATTAATAAAAAATTCAGAACTCCTTCAGCCCAAAATCTATTTTGTGGGCTTCTTGCGACAGGTTCGTTAAGACCATACTATTTGGGCTGACGGCGGTTCACCAGCCCATTTTTTTCTCCATTCATGTTGGGCAAGGGGCAGGCATGGTCACGCAGCACAGGGCCCAGCCAAAGAAGTTCCGCACACAGCCCGGAGTTGGCTGTGTCCGCGGCAATCTTCCGTTCTGCGTACGCGGAAGGAAGCCTCTCTCCGCCGAGTTGCTGACGCTGGAGCGCTCAGATTTGGGTCAATTCGGCCCAACATTTTAGCCCAATTAAATGTCCTGATTTATTTTATAGCCTATTATTTTTTATTTTTTTATCTCATTTTCTTTTTTTAGCATTTTTATTGTTAACACTTTTTTTTTACCTTTTCATTCTTTTTAAATTTTATTTTTTTATTTTTCTCTTTACTGCATCCAAGCATGCATCCATAAAATATTTAGAATATTTTAACTTTATTACTAGAGTAATTAATTTTAATATTAGAACAATTTATTTTTATTGCTGCAACATTTTATTTTCACCCTAGAATAATAAAATCTTATTATTTGAACATTCAATTCATTAAGAACTGTTTTTTCTATCTTTTTAAATTTTCCATTTTTTATTTTATTCATTTACTATGCTGATTTTTACTACTAAAACAAATAACCTTTACTGCTCGAACAATTTGTATTCACTACTGGAACAGTTAAATCATACTACTGTAACATTCAATTCATCATGATGGAATATTTAACAAATTCAAAAAATAAATTTAAAAATATATTAATGAAATATCATTGTTTTGCGCTGATTCTCAGCAATACGATGGTTCAAACAAATTGAAAAATTCAGTTATATTTTATAAAAATAATCAACTCAAACATTAAAAATACCAATTATAGTAAATTCTATCGTGTTGTTGGGCCAGCCCGCAGGTAGTTGGCATGCAGCCCAAAGAGGTGGGGCAGAGGGAAGCGGGTAAAATACAAATTTGGCCCAACACCAAAAAGAAAACAGCCGAGTTGTAGAGGGGACGGGGTGATCGGAGGAGAGCCGTAAGTTGACGTGGGTAGTTCCCAACAAGACCCCTGTTTTCACCACCGCCGCCGATCCAATCTTTTTACCGTGTCTCGCCGCCCTGATTGTTCCCTCATCCCCCTTCTCTGCGACGGTATCTACCACAGGGTCATATCTCGATACCCAACCCTCCCGAAGCGGTCCCAACTACCTCATTCCCATCGTCATCCCACTCCCAGCCACCGCCGCCGGATCTATCTGTCTGTTGAAGGGGGTCTTGGTCGCTGACCTCTCCGCCTCTCTCAAAAATCATGGGCTCCAACCTTAGTGCGGCCGTCTCCTAGCTCGCACGCGACAGCCCTCCTTGCGCTCGGGGGGGGGGGGGGGGGGGGGGGGGGGGGGGGGGGGGGGGGGGGGGGGGGGGGGGGGGCGCAGTGGCGGACCAAGATAGGCTTATGACTGGTGCTAAGGCATTGGATAGGTGTTAAAACAAGTAAAATTAGGCAAAATATAAGAATTTTTAGCTAGTTTTGCTTGATTTTAAAAGAAAAATCAGACTTAGGACCGGTGCTCACCCTGCGCGCTCACTCCTTCCCAACTCTCCTTGCTGCCTCGCCACTTGCGTCACAGAAGCTCCTCTCGCGGCTCGGGCTTGCCGTGTCCTTCCACCGTGGGCTCTCCCCATCCCACACGCTCGACGAGTTCTCCCTCGCAATCTCGGTCGCAAGCCGAGCACGGGACACCGCTGCAGCTGCCACGCTCTTCGTCGATGCTGCCAGCGCTCACTCTCCGGACCAGGCACTCTGCAACACTCTCATGGCTGCATACATGCACAACAGAATCATGGACAGTTGCCTCAAAGCCTTCCGCGTGCTGGAGCGCGACCCGTGGTCTGGGACGCCCAATGTGGAGTCCTACAACATCCTCATTGCACTTTTTGTTTGCTCTTTCTCAGTTGACCACATGGAGGCCACATTTCGATCGTCGGATGCTTCTGGGCATCCACGCACAATTGGTACATATAATGCAATCATCATCGGGTACCTTACTGCTTGGATGTGGGACAATGGAAGCGGCATTCTTTGAAATGGAATCGACCCTGATGCTCCAAATGCCACTGCGCATCTACTGATGCTAAGAGGCTACACACATGGTACAATGATCTATAAAATGGAGTCAGCTTATGAGCTTGCTTGCAAGCATACTGAAATGTTGATATTGTGCATACACGTGCAATGCTATGTGCATACAGCAGGTCTCCTCATGTAGGTAGAATTAAAAAAATCGAAAAGTTTGTTGCAGAGGTTGGGTCCTGATGATTACAAGCCATGGCTGAATGTGATGTTAATTAGGGTTTATGCTCAGGAGGGGAAGATTGAAAGTATGGAGCAGTGGATTACTGAGGCACTGGAGCACAATATCATAGTCAACACGGTGTAGGTAATGCATCATATCAAGCTATTTTAAGCACGACGCGGTCGACAAACGCGTTCATTTCATCCGGCATGCTGAGGAGGCTGGGTGGAAGCTGTGCCGGAGATTATATCACTGCAAGATGTTGATGTATGAAAAATGTCACCGGCTTGAAGAAATGCATGGGGTATGGATGAGATGGAATATTTTAAGTTTGATCAAACAAAGAAGACATTGTGGATAATGCACAAAGTATATGTTAGTTGTGGGCGGAAGGATGAGGAAAATACTATTCTTAGTGTTATGTGGAAGCATGGATTCGGACATCCTAGTAGTGTATTTGTTCAATGACATGTGAGTTGGTTCTCCTTTCACCTATTTTAGGCATCTTTTCCTTCAAATAAACATGCATCCTTTTCTTTGCATAAACTATCTTTTTATCTACACAATTATGGATATTAGCATTTTGGAAAGGTAGACAATGATGAGACGATATCATATCTGAACTAAAATTAGTAAAATTGCATCTGTTGTATAGAAACCTAAACAGGATCTATGTAAAATACTAAAATTATTGCATGAAACATCCATAGTTTTGATCCGGTTCCCAAGTACAATAAATTTTATCTGAAATAAA